>OZ035883.1:112728626-112917793 GCA_964034835.1 Muscina levida | reverse complement strand
GTCGACGAAAGTATTAGTTTTATTTCTCTTAATTTAACTATTCTCTCCTCGTTTTGAATATAATAATATTGTCTTCCATAGTTATTGTGATATTCTCACGTGTTCTAACTTTAGGAGCGAACAACACTAGTTTACAGCCATTTTGGTCTTTGGATAACACTATTTTTTTATGATAGATAAAGGTTTTCTGATTAAGAAAAAAAATTAAAAAAAATTTTTTATGGAGCGGATTTTTTTTAAAAAATTTTTTTGTAAAATTTTTTTCTTTGCCGAAGGTACCTTTGCATTTTGACCTATATATCAAGTTCTAGACGGGCAATCAGGACAAAGGAGGTATCAAATTAATTAGAATCAAATGGCCAACAAGAATTAAGCCACTTAAACTCAACAAATTGCATAATTTTGCCGTACTGGCTGAATACATATGAAAAATTGTGTTTTTTTCATGAAAAATAGCGTCACTTTTTTAGTTTTTAAATCATGAAAAATCGAAAACACAAGATAAATTTTTTTGAAACCTTCTGCGTAGGTCGAACTCCTCAGCAAACGAATAAAGTATTGCAGAAGAGAATCTATGGACTGGTTAAAAAGTAATGGCCTCTAAAAGTTGGCAAACATAAATAAAGTTTTTATAAATACTTGAATTTTTGCCTTTGTCGGAACTGCAGAATATGGGCCGAGAGGCTAAACAAAAACAAAAATATACCATTCACTTCGTCTTGGTCCCATAACATCGAAATGCTAGGTCAAAATGGAAGCCGAGGCGCATGATGCACTCGGGGGGTCAAGAAAGGGGCTCCTTGGATTCTATGATGATCGCCTATGTGCGGGTACTCAAATGAAAGATATTTTCGAAACGAATACAACGGTAGGACCCGCAGAATCTTGACATTGACACCACTGGATTGGTCTAAAAAATACCTTTCATTTGAGTACCCGCACATAGAGGGTACCAAAGCACTGAAGAAGACCCTTTCTTTGCGTCCCTAGGGTCCCAAAGATTCTTAAAAATTACACCATTGGATTCGTCTCGAAAATATCTTTCATTTGAGTACCCGCATAAGGCGGTCATCATAGAATCCAAGGAGCCCCTTTCTTGACCCCTCCAAGGGCGTGATGGGCCTCGGCTCCTATTTTGACCTACCATTTCGATGTTATGGGACCAGGACGAAGTGAATGATATATTTTTGTTGTTGTTTGGGCTCTCAGCCCATAATCTGCAGTTCCTACAAAGGCAAAAATGCAAGTATTTATAAAAACTTCGTTTCTGTATGCCAACTTTCAGAGGCTATTACTTTGTAAGCAGTCCATAAATTCTCTTCAGCAATTCTACATTTGTTTGCTGAGGTGTTCGCCCTACGCAGAAGGTTTCAAAAAAATGTTGTCTAGAGTTTTCGTTTTTTCCCGATTTAAAAACTAAAAAAAGAGACGCTATTTTCATGAAAAAAAAACACAATTTTTCAAATGTATTCAGCCAGTACGGCAAAATTATGCTATTTTTTGAGTTTAAGTGGCTTAATTCTTGTTGGCCAATTGATTCTAATTAATTTGATACCTTTTTTGTCCTGATTGCCCGTCTAGAACTTGATATATAGGTCAAAATCCAAAGGTACCTTCGGCAAAGAAAAAAATTTTTAAAAAAAATCCGCTCCATAAAAAATTTTTTTAAATTTTTTTTCTTAATCAGAAACCCATCCTCTATCATAAAAAAATAGTGGTGTTCAAAGACCAGATAAAAAATAATTATTTGTAAAGTAGTGCAATTAGTAGGAACGTTCTGCTCATAACATTTTGCGTATCTGCGTCTTCGGTTTCAAACACTCTAATTACACTATGACACAAAATCAAACTTTTTGAAAAACACCCGAACGTGACTATAGAGGTTCGATAGTACAACCGGAGCTGAGTAAAACCCTAGCTCAGTTTGGCTAGATTGGCTACCAATTTTTTTTTTTGGCCCCCTAAACTTTTTGAAATCCCTTGGACCCCTTGAAAAAAGGTGACATCAATTGTTGGCCAACAGTTTCTACAGTTTTTAATCTAGCTCTTTCTCTTCTTCAGCAAAGTTTTAGCTAATAGTCCGCTTTAGAAACTGATATAATAAAATTTCCCAAAAAAATTAGACTTCCCTCGTTTATTTTCAAAAAACTTCGATAAAAATTCTAATTTTTTCACTATTTTTTATATAAGTCGTAGGGAATCCAGATTTTTTGCATACTCTATTCAGTGAAATTGTAGCTTAGGTAACACCGAATAACTCCTCTGAACAAACCTATGCAATCTGAACAAGTCTAAGGATATTAAAAAGCTCTCAAAACACACTATCTACTTTAAACAAATCAGTTTTTTAGGAGTTTTGGGCCATTGTGCAATGTTTTTACTTGCTATCTTTACCAAAAACGTACTTATTGTATAACTGAATAACTTCTGTAAACAACCAATATGATCGGAATACTCCACCCCCTTAATTGTTCACAAAGAGCATTAGGGTGTTCCTTATATGGCATTTTTTCGAATTTCGTTAAAAATATGTATTAACCTTACGTTTCTTTTTGCCAATATTAGGAATATATTGTGAGAAATTTTGTATCGAAAGTTGGACATTAGGGTGTGCCGCAATGAGGTTAAAGTATGAATTTGTTCTCAAATCAGTTTATTGCCGCTGAGTATTGTTCTTTCGTATATAGACTAAGTAGTAACAAGCCGTTCAATAGCTAAAATAAAGACCTAAAATAATATGTGTTTGCTTTTACCATATCTCTTATAGTCGCCGAGATATTTGATATAGAAGTTGGGGTATTTTTAAAAAAATTATTAAAAATGTTGAAATTGAATTTCGATGTAGATTATTATGGGCAATTATATATTTCAACTTTTAAAGGTTAATCAAGTTAAAATCTATATGTTTAAAAAGTATATGTGTATATTATTACTATCGCTATCAATTCTTGAGATATCAGGCGTTAATAAACGGAATTTTTGACTGTATGCATAGCAATGTCTAATGAACTTTTGTTCCATCTGAATACCCATTGAATACTTACCAATAACGATATTTATACGATAAAAATAAAAAAGCCCTCAAAAGACCATTGGATATTAATGGTTTTGGTGACATTTGTAAGCATACACAATGGATATACAGGTGAAACAAAAGTTAAGTAGTCATTGCTATGCTTTTTAAGCCCCTGATATCTCGAGAATTGATAGAGATAGTGATAATATACACATATACTTTTTAAACATATTGACATATATTGATTAACCTTTAAAAGTTGAAATATATAATTGCCCATAATAATCTACATCGAAATTCAATTTCAACATTTTTAATAATTTTTTTAAAAATACCCCAACTTCTATATCAAATATCTCGGCGACTATAAGAGATATGGTAAAAGCAAACACGTATTATTTTAGGTCTTTATTTTAGCTATTGAACGGCTTGTTACTACTTAGTCTATATACGAAAGAAAAATACTCAGCGGCAATAAACTGATTTGAGAACAAATTGATACTTTAACCTCATTGCGGCACACCCTAATGTCCAACTATCGATACAAAATTTCTCACAATATATTCCTAATATTGGCAAAAAGAAACGTAAGGTGAAGATAGATGACCAACATCGCGATTAATACATATTTTTAACGAAAATCGAAAAAATGCCATATAAGGAACACCCTAATGCTCTTTGTGAACAATTAAGGGGGTGGTGTATTCCGATCATATTGGTTGTTTACAGAAGTTATTCAGTTATACAATAAGTACGTTTTTGGTAAAGATAGCAAGTAATAACATTGCACAATGGCCCAAAACTCCTAAAAAACTGATTTGTTTAAAGTAGATACTGTGTTTTGAGAGCTATTTAATATCCCTAGACTTGTTCAGATTGCATAGGTTTGTTCAGAGAAGTTATTCGGTGTTACCTAAACTACAATTTCACTGAATAGAGTATGCAGAAAATCTGGATTCCCTACGACTTATATAAAAAATAGTGAAAAAATTAGAATTTTTATCGAAGTTTTTTGAAAATAAACGAGGGAAGTCTAATTTTTTTGGGAAATTTTATTATATCAGTTTCTTAAGCGGACTATTAGCTAAAACTTTGCTGAAGAAGAGAAAGAGCTAGATTAAAAACTGTAGAAACTGTTGGCCAACAATTGATGTCACCTTTTTTCAAGGGGTCCAAGGGATTTCAAAAAGTTTAGGGGGCCAAAAAAAAAATTTGGTAGCCAATCTAGCCAAACTGAGCTAGGGTTTTACTCAGCTCCGGTTGTACTATCGAACCTATATAGTCTCGTTCGGGTGTTTTTTTCACTGTTGCACTGTGTTATAAACATCATGTATTTTTTTTATTGTGAATAAAGAAACCCCCTTGCGGTTTAGAATAGGATAAACATAACATAACACAAGTTCAAATGGAAGGACTGGAAATACGTATTGATAAACCACTTCTTATTTTGTGTTTGTCATTGGATGTGAATAGAAGTGTAAAGAAATCAATTGGAAAATGGATCGAACTCTTTTATATTTCATTAAATTATTGCTGACAATGATAATTTTAATAACATTTGTGACCAGCAATCAATTGCCGCCACCAAGGAACAATGTTAGCCGTCACAACTTTTTGCGTACAGTGAATAATTGCGACAAGTATAAATGTGGCACTGAGTAAAGTACCATGAACGGCAGAAGTAAATTTGGATTGATGCTATGCAATATATAAAAATAAAATTCTTTATTATTAAAAATAAATATATCTCTTAATTACCAGTGGGTTATTGGATGTTATGGACAATTTAATGAAATAGTCTCGTTATAATGTGTACCATAATTTTATTCAAATTGACATTAATTTGCAGTGTGATAAGTTGTGGTAGCACTTTTAAGCATCCCTTAAACTCGCGAGGCCGGCAACAATCGTCTTTTTCACACAGATACGATCGGAAATGCACATATTGGCGAAGCTATATTTGATTCAAAGCAGTTAAGTCTGCTTGAGTAATGAGAAAGCAACACCACAAACGCTAGCTTCACAATCAAATACAAAAACACATAATATATTTATGTGCGTGCAATCGGGTTTGCCTGACACTTCTTTAAATGCGCAATTTTGGTTAAACAGTAACTGTAATTAAACCAATTTAATTTGTTAACTTAAGTTGACATATTTGAGGGAAACGTCATTAAAAATAGGACCATACGAACACTCGCGCGGTTCGTCATCCCATAACTATGATGAGGACGAAGGGTAAGGCACTTATGTGAAACATTGCTCTTAATGGTAGATTATTGAGCCTCGATGGAAATGATAGTGGAAAGGTTGTTGCTAATGTGGAAAATGTGGAACTAGCATAGGGGCAAATATCCTAGTACTTTATAGGTTTAAAACTGCGGTCCGGCCAAGACCGCACTCGTCTGTTTTAGCCGTAGATGCAAAGTACCCACTGTAGATCCTATCATCTTGGACGTGTCTTAAATTGAACTTAAAGAAGGTGCCAAATAAAGGGGCATTATTTTGCACAGCTCTTTACCTATGTATCGGGATTACTAAATAATTTCTTTGCAGATTCATTAACTTTTTATGACAAACACGAGTTATGAAGTAGTTTAAATAACATATGAAGATTGGAGTATTTGAACCCCAAGCCAACAAATGCGGTTGTTATTACTCAAAGTGTTATGATCATAAAGCAAGCACAAGTGATAATAATTATAACCAGGGAAACCGGAAATATGCAAATGAATGTTTTTTCTAGAACATGATTTTAACAAATGGGTAAGGTATTTACATGTTTCATGGTCCTACAAGTGTTTTCAGACCTATTTGTTAAAGCATATTTTAGCATATTTTATCCTTGAAGTTATATTTCAGCATATTTTGGTTTAAAGAGCATGTTTTTAAAAAAAGTAATCATTTTTATATATTTTTTAAAAAGCGTACCTTTTTATACCCTGACCCTACGGTTACGACCCAAAAGTGTAACACATAGAAGGAGTGACTTTAGACCCTATGTTTCTTTGAACCAAATTCGATTCATGACTTTTTAAGTCGTTTGAGTCATGTCCGTCTGTCTGTCTGGCTGTCCGGCTGGTGCGCACGATAACTTTCGAAAAACGCAACCAAATGTTTTGAAATTTTGCACGAGTTAATATTTCCCCAAAACTACTTACGGTATAGGAAATGGGCTACATGGTGCCGCCCCTTCTGGTACCTGTATTTAGTAAAGCTATAACAGGATAAAGTTTTGGAGAAAAAATCTGGAAGTCTAGACACGCCCCTTCTGGTACCTCCCACCCAAATGTATCACTTCGCCCACTTTGGAGATGGAGTAAAAATATCAATACACTCGACATGATTTTTGGAGTTTTGGAGAAAAAAACTGGAAGTCTAGCCGCGCCCCTTATTATACCACCCATACAAATGTACCACTCCGCCCACTTTAGAAATCGAGTAATAATATTAATATAATAAAATATTTTATGTTTTAATAAGGGTGAGGGTATATGTAAGTCGGGTTGCCCGACTGAAACTTTCTTACTGGTTAATCATATTTTATGTTTTTCACATTAATATTTCGTTCCCAAAAAGAAGGAGTTTTTGCAATTTTGCTTCTTCAAATGTAACAGCCAAATCTGCCAAGTTATTGCAGCAGATCTTATATTTTCAACTAAGTCATAGAAGTGAAAATAAGCAGACAAAATGATTTGCCAGAAAGATCAGGTAGATTCGTAAAAAACATGATTTTTTGGAAAAACTGTGCTGACATCCCATTTTACAAAATAAGAAACTAAAATATAAGAACACTATTTGAGTCGTAGTTACATAACTATGTGTGATACTTCGAAATCATGCATCCACAGTCACCCTTTTTATGTTTTGTTGTTAATGTTATGCAGTGGTAAAAAAAAATGGGAAAACATTAGGTCGGCCCATATTATTGCGTATTTGCTGATGGCAGGCTATGCGAACTTGACGAAGTGCTCTATAAGTTTTGCGAACACAGCACAGATTTTATGATATAAAAATCCACGATTTTTCACCGCTGTTCTGATGATTTGCCAAATTATACTGAAAAAAGTCAGACACACTTCATTAGTATTACCGATAGTTTTACAGTTACTCCTATCGGAAGTTCTACACGATTAATAACAAAGCCTATATATATTTGTATACCCTTCACCCCGCGCACGAACGGAGTGAAGGGTATATAAATTATGTTCTGCCATTTGTAACGCCCATAAGGAGGCGTGGTAGGTATGGCAATATATATATATATTTATATATTTATATACATATATATATACTAGCTGACCCGGCAAACGTTGTTCTGCCATACAACTTTGGACCCGGCAAACTTCGTCTAGCTCCTAAGGTAACGCCTTTATATAATAGTAAAACACAGATAGTTCAAGTTTTAATCTGATTTACTTGAATTTAATCGAAATCTGTGAAGAGCGATCTGATATACAATGTTCCGGCGTAAAAACAAATAATGAAGACTGTTTGCCAACACGCAAACAAACAACGCACATCTGACTCTGTGAAAAGCAGGGAAGTTCGAGATTGATTCCACAAATTTCCAATGATTGGCCTTACGATTTATTGATTGTTATCGCAAAAGCCAATCGAATGGGGAGTTGAATTGGAAGGGAAGATCGTTTGGAATCCTCCTTTGCATATGCCCTTGATGATCGTCGCTTTAATTACAATTTCGGATGATTCAGTTTTCGTAAAATGATCATGATCGATGCCACCTTCAGCTGCAAATTATGCACAACTGGCCCATCTAGAGAGTTCAAAAATTCTGTCGAATAGTTGGTTGCCTCATTCTCGTTAAATGACCTCGAAAATTTTTCATCGTTAGGTAATCTGCCTCCAATGCTCGTTTATGCGCCATCGTGCATTAATTCCAAATAATGATTAAGCATTCTCGCAACAATCTCGCTACCGTGAGAAGAAAGCGGAATGTGCAGTTCGATTGTGGAAGCAATACCATAGTATGCAACAGCTAACTTAATTGCGATGTTGACGGAATTGTTGCTGGAATCAAAGAAATTACGAATCTCTTGCCTGTCCAACCGTCATCATCGAGAAAGTAAATGCTTCCGTTCCAATGTCAACAACTTTCATCATTGAATCGTACACATTCGTTTGCTCGGCAGTTTAAAAAGGCCACATTTGTTCGGACTCTTTCAGTCAGCTCAACTCGATCAAAGTCTTGTTCTTGTTACAATTCGCGATTGAATGCATCATGCATTGAACGATTTTGCGCTGTTATTCCCAATTTCGACAGTAGACTGCCACACATTAGCACGCACATGTCTTTGATCAGAAGATAATTTCAAGATCGAAATTGGATGTTGTCGTGTGAACTCTGTGCAAATGTCGTCAGCCATTTCGTCCATCCCGGACCAATGCATTATGCTAATGCAGAATATTTTAAAATTGTTCTACCATTTTGCATTTAATATTTTAACATAATAAATTTCATAATATTCCGAAATTTTTCAAGCATCGTAACGAATTTTTCATCTTTAAGTCGTCTAAAATAATCAAATCAAGCGATACAATGAAAATTTTTTTTTTTTAGATTTTTTCCGGAATTTTCCAAGGTTTCCGCCAAGAATTTTCAAATTTTCCATTCGAAAAGTCATTTCGGAATAATTATCCGAATTTTTCACAATTATATCATTTAAAATTATCAAAACTTACAATAAAATGTAAAATTTCGTCGAACAAAAATTTACATTTTTGGAATTTTTCCATAATTTTTCAACCAAAATTTTCTATT
Organism: Muscina levida; assembly: GCA_964034835.1. NCBI lineage: Eukaryota > Metazoa > Arthropoda > Insecta > Diptera > Muscidae > Muscina > Muscina levida. Next base: position 112,908,995 of record OZ035883.1, on the reverse strand, counting down.
TTTCCAACCGAAAAGCCACAACGAATCAATCACACACAAAATGTAATACAAAAATTCAATTTGCGGTGCAAAATGTTTCCGAAAAAATCCAAATGTTTCGAGTTTTTCCTGAATTTGCCGAGTTTTCCACCGAGAATTTTTCTATTTTCCCATTCGGAAAGTCATTTCGGAATAATTATCCGAAATTTTTCACTGTTACATCGTTCAAAACTATAAAGTCACACGATAATATGCAAAATTTCGTAAAAAAAAATAAATTTTTCGAATTTTCCGGAATTTTCCGCATTTTTCAACAAAAATTTTCCATTTTTCTATTCGAAAAGCCATTCTGTAACAATTGCACACAAAATTCCATACAAAAAGGCAATTTTCGATTTTTCCAATTTTCCGACTTTTCCGGAAGATTTTCCCAAAATTTTCTTTTACATAAACCTTCTCCTGGCAATAACGAACAACTGAAAAAAAGTTTGAGCAGAATCGGCCCAGCCGTTCTCAATTGATGAATTACTATACATTTTTGCCACCATTTTTATATATATAGATAATATATATAAATAATCTGCGTTGATCCTTAGTCGATTTACAGATGTCTGTCTATCTGTCCGACTGTTCCGGCGATTACAGCCTTAATTTAAGAGATTTCAACTGAAAATAGGAATACAAGCTTGCTCGAAGCGTAGGTTAAGTTCTAAGATGGGCCCGATTGGCCAAAAACTTATACGGCCACCTATACAAACTCCTCCATTTTGGAAGCCGTCCCCGCGATTACAGCTGTATTGAAGTAACCGAGCTGAAATTTAGTATGCAAGCTTCTGTCCTCTTACTGGAGGTTGATTTCTAAGATGAGCATTATTTGACTAGAACTACACCCACCTTTCATACAAACTCACCCTTTTTGGGGGTGTCCACCAATCTGTCCCCCAGAGTTTAGGCTAAGATTAAGAGCTATCGAGCATACAAGCTTCCGTCAATATCCTCAGCTCATATAAATAATTTGACATATCAGTAAAAACATATTGAAAAAATTGATGTGAGAGGCTAAAAGTGACGCCCACCAATCATACATACTCCCCTTTTCGATTCAAAGCTTAATAAAATATAGTTGCAGTGCAAATAACCAGATTTATCACCATTTTAGTGAAGGATATCTGAGCTTCGGCATAGCTGAAGATAATTACCTTACTAGTTTCATCTTAATAACTTGTACTCTGACTGTTAGCCTTAAACTTGATGAGAAGGTACCAGGGTTTATCTGACTCTTGTTACACATATTTACTGATTTACCAATTTGCCATCGATATACGATATTATTAGCGACTTTAGTCTGAAATCTTTGAAAAATCATTTGTATTGATAAAATAATTTCCAATACTATTCAACTTAACTATTGGTGCACTTTCAGATTAAAATAGTAAACATTAGGGTGTCCTTATCAAATAGTGGCTACAAATTTTCTTCCAACTTAAAAAATAGTGAATAAATAAAATTTTCGATTTCGAGGCAAAAACAGACAGATATGCCAAGTTATCATTATAACTATATATATATGGTTGGAAAGATCGCAGTCTCTTCTTTCCAAATCAGCTGAGAAACTTAAAATCGGTTGATATTCAAGTATATACAAAAAATTCTTTTTCAATTTTTCTAAAAAAAAAAAAGGAAAGGACTTAGTAACATTTCTGGCATAATTTGTTAATAAAATGTGTGTCCAATCTCGCCAAACTGAGTTATTGTTTTGTTACCCTTCGAAAGTAGAATCGAACCTATACGGTCAAGTTCTTGTATATTTTTCACTGTTGCACTGTGCAATTAAACGAAGATTCCGAACAAAGTTTTTACCGGAAAAATTCTGATTGACACGACTACCTTTTAGTTGGTATCTCCAAAATCGAGAATTAGAGATACATGGGTGTTCTGACCATCATACAACTGCCGATTTTGGCATAAACGCAGTTAATCGGTTATGTATTTGCTATTAACCAAATCCAGATATGATTACACTACAGCAGATTAAAACACATCAGTTAAAGTTTTTTCAGTAACATTTCGATTCCGCTACTTTAGATCTCAGTAAGATAGTAAAACTCTGTTATATTTTGTATAATTTTGGTTTTTATTCAGTACGACCACAGCTAAATGTTTTACAATTTGTAACAGTTTTTAGATGATTGATACCTTTGGCAGGTTCAATAAGTACAAGTACGATAAGCGAAGTAATTAACAGCCATGTCATGATGTCAATTGGAATAAAAATCATAATGCTTTGCTTTGTTTCTTCTTTACGCGTTCGGATTATACTGCGGTAGTCTATTGCTGACTTACATAGACATGGCAAATCATTTTTATTGTACTGGGGGGTTTTAAGTTTTAAAAATACATAATACTGCTTATACATAATTGTGGGCAATGGCAACGTCAACGTTATCTAAAATTATAATCTGCACGAGCAAAGCAGAATGTGATGTGCGAATGTTTGTTAATTGTAATAAGTGATAATCAGGGCAACCGGAAATATGCAAATGCATGTTTTTTTTACAACGAGATATTAACAAATGGGTATGGTATTTGCATCTTTCATGGTCCTACAAATTTTTTGAGACCTATTTGTTAGGGCATATTTTACCCATAACGTCATATTTCAAACTATTTTGGTTTTAGGAGCATATTTAAAAAAAACATCAATTATTAAGCATATTTCATGTTTTTAAGGCATATATTTAAAAAATCTTTCCAAGCGTAATTTATGTTTTTCACATTAATTTTTCTTTCATAAAAGCAAGGAAGTCTTTGCAATTTTCATTTTTTTAAATGTAACAGCCAAATCTGCAAACTTATTTTAGCAGATTGCAGATTTCAATTGAAGCAGCATTTGGAAAGCGGCAAACATTTTCAACTAAGTCATAGAGGTGAAAATAAGCAGACAAGACAAATGTTTTTGCTTAAATATTCATAAGAACATGATTTTCAGGAAAAACTGTGCCGAGCTTTTTTGTCTGCTGACATCCCACTTGACAAAATGAGAAACCAAAATAGAAAAACTCTACTTGAGGAATAAACGGACTACCAAGTGCCATCCGAAACATCTTCGAACTAAACATTTAATAAATTTATACAACGACTGCATGGACAAACCAATAAAGAATTTGGGTACGATCGCTTTGGATTTATTGATATTACTACTCCATCTCTAAAGTGGGAGGAAAAGTACATTTGAATGGGAGGTACCAAAGAGGCGCGGCTAGACTTCCAGTTGTTTTCTCCAAAACTTTTTCTTGTTAAAGCTTAACAAAATACAGAATTTAGACACGATCATGTGGAGTGTATTAATAATATCACTCCATCTCCAAAGGAGTGGTACATTAGTATGAGAGGTACCAGAAGATGCGTGTCTAGACTTCCAGATTTTATCTCAAAAATGTATTCCTGCTTGAGCTTTACTAAACAAAAAATTTGGGTACGATCGTGTCGAGTGTATTGATATTATGACTGCATCTCTAAAGAGGTTAGGTCTTTTAATAATTATACCATCACCCGTAGGGATGAAGGTATATATCATTTGATACGACCCAAAAGTGTAACACATAGAAGGAGTGACTTTAGACCCTAGGTTTCTTTGAACCAAATTCGATTCATGACTTTTTAAGTCGTTTGAGCCATGTCCGTCTGTCTGTCTGTCTGTCTGTCTGTCTGTCTGTCGGGTGGCTGTCCGGCTGGTTCGCACGATAACTTTCGAAAGACGCAACCAAATGTTTTGAAATTGAGTAATAATATCAATACACCCTAAGGGATCGTCCCCAAATTCTGTATTTAGTAAAGCTATAACAGGATAAAGTTTTGGAAAAAATTTTGAAAGCCTAGCCACGCCCCTTCTGGTACCTCCCATACAAATCTACCTTTCCGCCCACTATAGAGATGGAGAAATAATATCAATAAATTAAACGTGATCGTACCCAAATTCTATTTTGAGTAAAGTTATAACAAGATAAAGTTTTAGAGAAAAAAATTGGAAGTCTATTCACGCCCCATCTGGTACCTCCCATACACATCTGGTACCGCCCACTTTAGAAATCGATTAATATTATTAAAAGACCTAAGGCGATCGTGCCCAAATTCTGTATTTGGTAAAGTTTAAGCAGGATAAAGTTTTGGAGAAAAAATCTGGAAGTCTAGACACGCCCCTTCTGGTACCTCCCATACAAATGTACCACTCCGCCCACTTTAGAAATAGGGTAATAATATCAATACACTCGATACGATCGTGCCCAAATTCTGTATTTTGTTATATTATAACAGGACAAAGTTTTGGAGAAAAAATTGGAAGTCTAGACACGCCCCTTATGGTATCTCCCATACAAATGTACCTTTCCGCCTACTTTTGGGATGTAGTAATAATATCAGTACACCCAACGCAATCGTGCGCAAATTCTGTATTTAGTAAAGCTATAACAGGATAAAGTTATGGAGAATAAATCTGGAGCCTAAACACACCCCTTCACGTACCTCCCATATAAATGTACCACTCCGCCCAATTTCGAAATCGAGTAATAATATCAATAAAATAGAAAATTATTTGTTTTACTGAGGGTAAGGGTAAATGTAACTCGGGTTGCCCGACTGAAACTTTCTAACTGGTTTTAATTACAAATCGATTATTTTCAATAACTCAAGACTTAAACAATATATTATATTGGGTGATGGTATTTATCAGTCAGTTTAACTGACTGAAATTTCTGTACTGGTTTTATTCTATTTTTAAAGTGTGCGGTAGCAGATGGGGCGTGGCTAGCTTTCCAGTTTTTTTTTCTTGAAAACTGTATCCTGCTTTGGCTTTACAAAATAAAAAAATTTGGGTAAGATCGCGTTAGTTTTATTGATATTATTACTCCATCTCCAAAGTGGGCAAAAAGGCACATTTGTGTGGGAGGCACCAGAAGGGGTGTGGCTAGACTTCCAATTTTTTCCAAAACTTTATCCCGTTATATCTTTACTAAATACAGAATTTAGGTACGATCCCGTTGGGTGTATCGATATTATTACTCGATTTCTAAAAAGGGCGGAATGATGTATTTGTATGTGAGGTACCAGAAGGGGCGGGGCCATGTAGCCCATTTTTTGGGGAGATATTAACACTTGCAAAATTTCAAAACATTTGGTTACGTCTTTCGAAAGTTATCGTGCGAACCAGCCAGACGGACATGACTGAAACGACATAAAAAGTAATGTATCGAATTTGGTTCAAAGAAACCTAGGGTCTAAAGTGACTCCTTCATACTCTTAGGGTGAAGGTATAAAAAGCATCTGTTGGTGTTTACTGCTGTAAAGAGGCTCAACACAAGTACTAGGATCTGTCTCCAAAGGTCACTATGCGGATTTATACAGCAATAGTTAGACCCATACTTTCCTATCGCAGTTTGGTTTTGTGGTAAGAAATACATTCTGAATTCTGAATAAAAAGATGAGCATTGTTTAGTGTTAATGTGGCAAATAACACAATGGCAGATATAGCACTTAGTGCGATTCCTGATACCATGGCTGAATCGCCAACCTTTCACAAGAATTTGAGAATGAGGCGTTAAGCTATGGAAACATTTTGAATATGCTAAACTACTACATCGGATCAACTCAATTCCTGTAAACACGGATTACTGTATACGGTACCCATGACCAGTAACTATCTTATGGACTTATATTCCGAAAATAAATATTTGAAAAAGTAACTAGAGAGGATACCAGTAGTATCCGATTTCTCACGGATTGATCAAAGTTTAAAGATAGAGTAGGCTAAAAATTCCCTAAAAGGCATGTTTGCTACATCCATGGCAGTGAAGGAATGGGATCCATCACTAAGGTTAATGGCTGAGTATTTTGACAACAGATTTGGCTGCATATCGGGAAAAAAAGTTTTGGTATGTCGATTTCTACCTGTGGTCTCCACATCGTCGCAAAATATATTCAATGACAAATGGAGACTCACTCCAACAGGTAAACAAGCTAGGGTTCTCTGGCCATAGGTTAACAAAAGGAAGATTAAGCAACTGCTAACTTGCAGAGTGATAGGATATCAGCAATTACAGAAACACTAACGAGACATTGTCTTCTTGGAACACACGCTCTTTGATTAGTCCATAGAAACTTTTCTCTCTGTTGATGTTGCATAAAGCAGGATAAAGAAACAACGAAACTTCTTTATTTGGATTGCGCAGCATTAGCTGAATTATAAACTAGTGTTAAAGGAAACGACATAAAAGGCACCAACGTCTTGCAGTATGACTACCTGTATGACTGACCAGCAATTTCTTAGAAATGGCTAATTGGCTATATATCAAGTCAGTAGCTGCTATGGGGGCCCGTTGTTTTTAAATTGTTTTTAAATAAACGGCACAGAATTTACACAACGTGATAGATGATGATGATAAAATAGTTTAAATTGTTGTTTTCAATTGAACAATGGTTGTTGCACTTTTTCTACATATCAGTTTCAGGCTAAGTTCCTTATTTATTGCTTACTCTCGATCTTAACGTCATCCTCTTTTGAACAATTTTATTATATTAATACATAATTATAATTTACATTCACTACTGTATTGAATGTAGCTAGCCGCGCCTATTTAACAAATTCTTATCAGTCGTCTAAACAATTACGATTTTTATACCATCACCCTTAGGGATGAGGGTATATATCATTTGATACGACCCAAAAGTGTAACACATAGAAGGAGTCACTTCAGACCCTAGGTTTCTTTGAACCAAATTCGATTCATGACTTTTTAAGTCATTTGAGCCATGTCCGTCTGTCTGTCAAATGGGCTACATGGTCCCGCCTCTTCTGGTACTTCCCATACAAATACATTATTCCGACCACTTTAGAAATCGAGCAATTATATCAATACACCCAGCGGGTTCGTACCCAAATTCTGTACTTAGTAAAGCTATAACAGCATAAAGTTTTCGAAAAAAATTGGAGGTCTAGCCCCGCCCCTACTGGAACCTCCCATACAAATGTGCCCTCCGCCCACTTTAGAGATGGAGTAATAATATCAATAAATCCAACGCGATCGTACCCAAATTCTTTTTTTAGTAAAACTATAGCAGGATACAGTTTGTGAGAAAAAAAAATTGGACGTCTAGCCACGCCCTATCTGGTAACTCCAATACACATCTGGTACCGCCCACTTTAGAAATCGATTAATATTATTAATAGACCTAACTCAATCGTGCCCAAATTCTGTATTTAGTAAAGTTCAAGAAGGATAAAGCTTTGGAGAAAAAAAATTCTTGAAGTCTAGACACGCCCCTTCTGCTACCTCCCATACAAATGTAACAATAGTTACATTTGGTTCTTCCATTTGCAACGCCCATAAGGAGGCGTGGTAGGTATGACAATATATATTTATATATATAAATGGTCAGCATCGATATCTGAGTTGATTAAAAGTGACCGTCTGTCTGTCCGTCCCCGCGATTACAGCCGCAGTTTCGAGCTGAAACTTGGAATGCAAATTTCTATCCTAAAAACGGAGTTTAAGTTTTAGGTTATCGGTTTCTTCGAAAAATTCTAATTCGAAATAAACCGGTTGCGGTTATTTTATAAAAACCGGTTAAGCGGATTTTATTAAATTATTAAATAGTGTGGAAATAGGATGAAAATTAGTTTTATTTAGTAAAATAAAAGCTATTTTAAACAGAAACAAATCATGGAAAACAACAGAAAAAGGATCATATAAATTGTATAATAAAGAGAATACACATATCGTCCCCTTAATAAAACAATAGTGTATAATTTTTTTGGTGTTTTGAGAAAATCGAGTTTAAAGTTTTCGTCAAATCGGATGTCTATGAAATTTTCGAAGAAAAAATTATACACTACTTTTTCCAATGACCTTTTGACTCACTTTGTGGAAGTAGATTTTAAAGAAATTTTGACCAGGCATAGAATCAATGGTGGAGATTCTAAATATGCAATAAAAAATAATGGTGTATGAGCACATACACTATTGTTATATTAAGGGGACGATATATTCTTAAAACAAACAAAAAAAGTCATAACGCTCAAATACTTTTAAAATCTAACTTTGAATGGTTCTTTCTAAATAATCCCTTTCGTTCTCTTTAAAGAATAACAGTTTTATTTGTGTTGTGATTTTTCGACCTTATTTAATAATCCTTATAAATGATTTTTCAAGCTCTAGGTCTGTTTTTCTAAATTTTTATTTATTTTATTCGATATTTCGCCTTCCTTTGGATGGCATCTTCAGGAATTTTTATATCTATAACAAAAAACAACAAATTTTTGCATACATACATTTTTCACTTAACAAACAACAAATTCTTACACAGTAACAATAATCAAACGTCTTGCTACAAATACATTTTATATTGAACTAGTTACACATATGATTTTTGTTTGTTTATTATGTGTCTGTAGTTTTGCGCTATATTGTCAACATCGTTTTTGTAATTTATTCTCTTCTCTTGCGGTACGTTTATGATGTGGAGCATCTCTAGAGTAAAGCGTTTGTTGTAGTTTTTCTCTGTCTGTAATATCCTAACGTTTTCTAAGTTCGGTGTGTGCCCTCTCTCTGCACAGTGGGAGGCTAGTGCAGTTTTTTGGGTTGGTAAATTACTCCTATTTCTTAGATCTGATCTGTGTCCTGATATTCTTGTCTTAAGTTTGTTTTTTGTCGTTCCAACATATGATTTGTCGCATATGTTGTTCCCGTCACCAGTGCAATCAATCTTATATATAAGGTTGGACTTTTCCATTCTGTCAACTTTACTTTTTGTGTTTGTGAATAGTTTGCGCAAATTATTTGATGTTGTTGATGCTATTACGTATTTTGTTTTGTCATATATGTCCGAGTGTATTAATCTCTCCGTTATTCCTGGTACATATGTCATTGTTTTATATATTCTTTCCGGTTTTTCTTCGGGTGTGCATTTTCTTTTATTTTCCCATATCAGTTTCCTAATAAGTTTTTCTGGGAATGCATTTTTCTTTAAGATGTCCATAATTTTCCTCTTATTGTCTTTATGAAATTGTCGGTCGCTTATATTGAGCACTCGGTTGACTAGATTTTTAGCCGTATTTATAATTATTGTCTTTGGTTGGCACGAATAATAGTTAATAATACGGCCCGAGGAAGTTGGTTTTTGATACCAGTCAGTCTTAATTATATTTCCTCTTCGTATAATAACACAATCCAAATATGGGAGTCTACCGTTTTGCTCCTCTTCTACAGTAAATTTTATTTGTCCATGAAAGCTATTGAATTCTTTTAACGTCTCGTTTATCGCATCAACTTTAATTATTCCAAACAGGTCGTCTACGTACTTGGTAAGTAATCTGGGTTTGATTTTTAGTTTTTGCACACAATGGTGTAATAACTCTTCCATGACTAAGTCAGCTATAATAGGTGAAGCTGGAGATCCCATTGGTAGTCCTTTCGTTTGCGCATATATTTTATCTTTGAATTTAAAATATCGGTTTTCCTTAATACAAAATTTTAATATCTTTAAAAAGAGTTCCTTTGGCATCGCAGTATGTTTTTTAATCTCTTCCCATTTCTTAATGATTACGTCAAAAGCGAAGTCAACTGGTATACTTGGAAATAAAGATATTACGTCAAAGGAAATTAACTTTTCGTCATCACATATTGCACTGTTGTTGATCTTATTTTTAAATTGCACTGCATCCCTTACATTAAACTTCGATTCTGTTGTAAGATTTTTTAAAATATTGGTTAAATATTTGCTCAGTTCGCCTGCCGGTGAGTTAATTGATGAACATATTGGTCTGAGAGGATATCCTTCTTTATGAATTTTAGGTAGTCCATAAATTCTTGGTGCTAGTGCCGTGTCAGTTTTGAGACGTCTTTTCTCTATCACAGTTATTATATTGCACGAGTGTAGTTCGTCTACAAAATTGTTGTTTTTCTTTTGTAGTGATGAGGTGGGATCTTTATTTAGCCTTTTGTATGTGGTTATATCATTAACAATATTTCCCATACGGCTGTCATACTCGTTTTTCTCCATAGCTACTGTGACATTTCCTTTATCGGCATTTAATATTAATATATTTTTATTTTTGTTTAAAAAAGTTTTCGTCTGTTCCACTGTGCTGAGTGTAAATCTATCTCTTAAGCTTAAGCTTCTTTTGTTGTTATGGTTTTCTAACATTGTTGTAAATTTTGTTCTTGCTATCTCTCTTCTATAACTTTCTTAATCAAATGTAGAAATACAGGTATAACACCAAACTTTATTAAAAGGGGAACAAACAACATCAAAAATATATTTCTAACAACGGAAAATATTTCCCCAAAATTAACAACATCACTAACAACTATTTTACAAAACTTTCATGCGAAAATACTAAATTTACTGATAATGCAAAAACACGAAATAAGGAAAACAAACGACATTGCTCTGAAAAAACTGAAAACCAAAATAGATCTACAACTAACAACAGAAGAACAAGAACAATTTTGGCATTGCGAAGATGAACTTACAAATAAACGGAACATAATTATTAAAAACAAACACAAAAATAAGTTTGAAAAGCTGAGAGAGATACAAAGAAGAGAACTAAACATTGTACAAAACAAACCATGGTTCGTAAACAAAACAAACGTTGACATTCCAGAAGACATACAATGGCTTCTCTCGTTGGGACAAAAACACACATTACCAACTACAAAACAACAATTTCCTCTGTTTAAAATCATCGCTGATGGAGAGGATTGCATACAGACGTTGCAAGAAAGAGAAGATCAAGAGATAGCAAGAACAAAATTTACAACAATGTTAGAAAACCATAACAACAAAAGAAGCTTAAGCTTAAGAGATAGATTTACACTCAGCACAGTGGAACAGACGAAAACTTTTTTAAACAAAAATAAAAATATATTAATATTAAATGCCGATAAAGGAAATGTCACAGTAGCTATGGAGAAAAACGAGTATGACAGCCGTATGGGAAATATTGTTAATGATATAACCACATACAAAAGGCTAAATAAAGATCCCACCTCATCACTACAAAAGAAAAACAACAATTTTGTAGACGAACTACACTCGTGCAATATAATAACTGTGATAGAGAAAAGACGTCTCAAAACTGACACGGCACTAGCACCAAGAATTTATGGACTACCTAAAATTCATAAAGAAGGATATCCTCTCAGACCAATATGTTCATCAATTAACTCACCGGCAGGCGAACTGAGCAAATATTTAACCAATATTTTAAAAAATCTTACAACAGAATCGAAGTTTAATGTAAGGGATGCAGTGCAATTTAAAAATAAGATCAACAACAGTGCAATATGTGATGACGAAAAGTTAATTTCCTTTGACGTAATATCTTTATTTCCAAGTATACCAGTTGACTTCGCTTTTGACGTAATCATTAAGAAATGGGAAGAGATTAAAAAACATACTGCGATGCCAAAGGAACTCTTTTTAAAGATATTAAAATTTTGTATTAAGGAAAACCGATATTTTAAATTCAAAGATAAAATATATGCGCAAACGAAAGGACTACCAATGGGATCTTCAGCTTCACCTATTATAGCTGACTTAGTCATGGAAGAGTTATTACACCATTGTGTGCAAAAACTAAAAATCAAACCCAGATTACTTACCAAGTACGTAGACGACCTGTTTGGAATAATTAAAGTTGATGCGATAAACGAGACGTTAAAAGAATTCAATAGCTTTCATGGACAAATAAAATTTACTGTAGAAGAGGAGCAAAACGGTAGACTCCCATATTTGGATTGTGTTATTATACGAAGAGGAAATATAATTAAGACTGACTGGTATCAAAAACCAACTTCCTCGGGCCGTATTATTAACTATTATTCGTGCCAACCAAAGACAATAATTATAAATACGGCTAAAAATCTAGTCAACCGAGTGCTCAATATAAGCGACCGACAATTTCATAAAGACAATAAGAGGAAAATTATGGACATCTTAAAGAAAAATGCATTCCCAGAAAAACTTATTAGGAAACTGATATGGGAAAATAAAAGAAAATGCACACCCGAAGAAAAACCGGAAAGAATATATAAAACAATGACATATGTACCAGGAATAACGGAGAGATTAATACACTCGGACATATATGACAAAACAAAATACGTAATAGCATCAACAACATCAAATAATTTGCGCAAACTATTCACAAACACAAAAAGTAAAGTTGACAGAATGGAAAAGTCCAACCTTATATATAAGATTGATTGCACTGGTGACGGGAACAACATATGCGACAAATCATATGTTGGAACGACAAAAAACAAACTTAAGACAAGAATATCAGGACACAGATCAGATCTAAGAAATAGGAGTAATTTACCAACCCAAAAAACTGCACTAGCCTCCCACTGTGCAGAGAGAGGGCACACACCGAACTTAGAAAACGTTAGGATATTACAGACAGAGAAAAACTACAACAAACGCTTTACTCTAGAGATGCTCCACATCATAAACGTACCGCAAGAGAAGAGAATAAATTACAAAAACGATGTTGACAATATAGCGCAAAACTACAGACACATAATAAACAAACAAAAATCATATGTGTAACTAGTTCAATATAAAATGTATTTGTAGCAAGACGTTTGATTATTGTTACTGTGTAAGAATTTGTTGTTTGTTAAGTGAAAAATGTATGTATGCAAAAATTTGTTGTTTTTTGTTTTAGATATAAAAATTCCTGAAGATGCCATCCAAAGGAAGGCGAAATATCGAATAAAATAAATAAAAATTTAGAAAAACAGACCTAGAGCTTGAAAAATCATTTATAATAACAGTTTTATTTTTTTTGTTTTTATAAAATTTGCCATTGAAAATTATGTTAAACTGAGTGTACTTATAGGACATATCGTCGATATCCTTCGAAAAGGTCTCAATTCAATGGACTTAATTAAAAGCGTTAAAAAAGTCCTCTAAATTTTTTAGAGTATTTGTTTTCAAATGGTATTTTGGATTTTGAATACTTTAAATAGAAGTGTTGAATTCATGTTGCAAATTATATTCAGAATCATCACAGTTTATAAATGTTTTTTAAACTTTTTAATACATTAAAAATCATTAATTTATAAAAAATATTCTTACAAAAAAAAAACGCGTATTCTATGGTAAAAACCAGGTTTCTTCGATATTCGAAAAATGAACTTTTCAAAAAAACCGAAACCGACTAAGCAAAAATAACTGGTTTTAACCGTTTAGTAAAAACCGTGCCGATCACCCTATTCTCTACACACAATATTTGCTGCCCTAAATTGAGTTCTAAGATGAGACCAATCGGTCAAAAACTACTTCCACCTCCAACACAAACTTCCCCTTTTTAGGGTCTGTCCCTACGATTACAGCTGTCGTTTAAGAGCAATCAAGCTGAATTATTGTATGCAAGCTTCCCTACTCGAAGCAAAGGTTGGGTATTAAGATGAGACCTCCCATACAAACTCTCCCATTTTGGTGTCTATCCCTGCGATTGCAGCCGTATTTTAAGAGATATATAGCTGACATTTTGTACGCAAGATTCTATCCTCTAAGCGGAGGCTACTTTCTATGATGAACAAGGTCGATCAAAAACTACTCCCACCTCCCATACAAACTGACCTTTTTTTGGGGTGTCCACATAACTGCCCCCGCGAATACAGCCGTAGGTTAGGAAATATCGAGCTGAAATTTGATATGCAAGTTTTTATTCTATAATATGAGCTTACGTTGTAAGATGAGCAAGATCGGACGAATACTTCTCCCACCTTCCATACAAACTCCTTCTTTTTGGTGGTGTCCGTCTGTATGTCCCTGTAGTTTGTAGTGAATTAATGTCAGCAACGAAATTCCATTAAAATAATGTCTGAAAAAAAAACATTTTGCTATATGGTTCTCAACCGATTTTTATGAAACTGTACAATTTTCCTAATTTTATAGAAAAGGTGATTGTACCAAATTTTATTTCTACTCAACAACTCTTACTATTTTTGGCCGTCTAATGTATGAATGTATGTTACACAGAATATTTTTAAATCATCTCCCTTCATATCCGACATAAATTATTATTATACCCTACACGACGTACACTCACGGACCAACGGGTATACTCAGTTTTTTCTACCACTTCTAATGCCGAGAAGAGACGCCGATTTGGTATGCAAGCTTCTGTTCTCTAAGCGAAACATTTCCAAAAAAAAAATTATTGACAAAAAATGGATGTGTGAAGCTAAAAGTAAAGTCCACCTTTCACCATCTCCCTTGTTTTGTGGTACAAAGTTTAATAAAATATTGTTTATAGTGCAAATAACCAGTTTTATCACCATTTTTACAAATGGTGCAGGGTATCTGATATTCGGCATAGCCGGAGTTAATTACCATACTAGTTGTTTTAATTTTACCGCATCTGAGAAACAAACAAATTCCCTCTGCTTCTCATGAATGAGATTGATTATTCACTCGACTACTCATAGTGATGTCTACAATAACGATTGAGCCGCCGCTCAATCAAATGTATGTGTTTGTGTCGCTGTTCAAACCCCGATTTTCCCGCATGATAGTCGGTTGTTCTAACCAATATTATACAGTCGGTTTTATCGCCGGTATAATCTTTTCATATTGAAACATACGAAAATGTCTGACAACACTAAGCAAACAAATAAAAAACTAGTAAAGTAATTATATTCGGCTATGCCGAAGTTCAGATACCCTTTACCATTTGCACGTATAAATTACGATAAAACCCATTTGGCAAAACAGTCACACATTAACATGTCTTCACAGATTTCTTACAGACATTTAGAAATTTTTCACGCAAGACATAAATCGACTAAATTTTCATTGATCCATTTGACCAGAAAGGTTGTGCTTTTTTTAAAAAATTAAAAAATTTGTTTTCAAAGTTTCAAGTACGCAAATAAAACATAAACACATAATAAAACAAAATGTTTAGATTTATAAAAAAAAAAACAATTTGACGATGCTGCTAAAAGTTCGTTGTCGAACTTTTATAAGACATATTTGTGTTCTTAATCAACAGTGACAACTTGAGCGACATTGTCGCTCATATGGTTGTGCATGATTTATGCGACACTTGTATGGAAAAAGTCGTCGACGATTTGTGTGTACGGTCCCCAATAAATTTTCAACGATTCAACATGGTCGTGCACCCATCCTTGAGGATGTCTTTAACACATGGCCACCTGGGAACTTGTTATTTGCACTGCAACTATATTTTATTAAACTTTGTACCGCAAAAAAAGGAGATTATATGAGAGATGGACGTTACTTTTAGCCTCTATCATTCATTTTTTCGTCAATAATTTGTCACAGAAATGTAAAATATTCATACACTCAAAAAAAATCAAGTAGGTATATCATACTTAAACCATGCCGTAGTTTCCTCAAGTATGAACGAACTTAATTGGAGAGTTTTAAGTACGAACTTGTCAACTGTCTAGTAAAAATTTCTTAAAATCGTACATTTATCTCTGAGAAAAAATTTTTAAGAGAAAAATAACATTTACTGTCACAGTTAAATGTCTACCCCCCTCCCCCCTTACAATTAATTCGCATTCTAAGTTTAAGTTACAAATTCTTATTTTTGCAAAAATCGTACTTAATTTTATTCGTATATTCTCCAATTAAGTATGAAAATATTATAAACTTGTGTGAATCAAGAGACGACGTGTGGCATTCGTCGATTCCATTTTCGCACTAGTGTGTTTTGGCTTCCAAATACTTTTGGCAACTATCGGAAAAATTGCAAGTACCACTATACTTACAAAACAAGTTCCACCAAGTATCTACGCTTAAAAATCAGTAGCCACCAGGCTTAATGAGTACTACAACTAAGAATTCCTGGCTAGGATTATTCGTTTTTGGATCAAGCATTTTGTACTGGATTTAAGAAAATCCATACTTACCATACTTTTAGTACCGCTACGGAATTCTCCAATTAAGTTCGTTCGTACTTAATTAAAGAATTTTATTCTTATTTTAATCATTTCTACGCTTACATTTTTGAACATATCCCGTTTTGAGGGTTTTTCTGCAAATAATAAGAATTTTAAACTTCAATTATGAATGAGATCTTTTTGTGTATAGAATTGTTTATTTGAGCTGTGAATATTGTTATGAATTGTTTAATTGGGCGTTTTGTATGACAGGTGAAAGTAGTATTTGTCCGAATTTGCTCATCTTATAACTTAACCTTCGCTTAACAACAAACCTTAGCTCGATAACACTTAAATTGAGGTTGTAATTGCAGGGATAGACAGCCGGACAACCTCAAAATGTAGTGTTTGTATGGGAGGTGGGATTAGTTTTTTCCGAAATTACTCAGTTGAAAATCTTATTTCTGCATAGGAAAAAGAACTTTGCATAAAAATTGCAGGTCGATAGCTCTTAAATTACTTCTGTAATTGCAGGAACAGACAGACGGACACCCTCAAAAAGGAAGACTTTTGTATAGTTTTTACTCGATCTTGCTCATCTTAGAACTAAACCTCTGCCTGGATGATAGAAGGTGGTATACCAAATTTCACTTATAAAGCTCTTAGACTACTGCTGTAATCGCAGGGGTGTTTGTATAGTAGGTGGGAGTAGTTTTTGTCCGATCTTGCGCTAAATTTTAAAATGAGGACAAATCGGCCTTCATTTAGAGGACAGAAACTAGCACAACAAATTCCACCAAAGTGTTACGCATTAATTAAATGAAACGTGTTTTTAAGACGATTGAGTCATGTCATGTCAACCATAACTAATCCTTATGGAAATTTATTAGTAATCCTATTTTCCAAATAAGGTATTAGGATTGTAAATGGATAAGTTAGAGAAAAACGTGTTCAACTCCGTGATAATAACTTTATTGCTTAAAATCCAAACTTAGACTAACTTTTACATTTATTCGTATTGATATTATTAGCTGGCTTGACATCGTTTTCTGCATATCATGCATTTCCCACTAGTGGTGTGATTTTGAAGAAGAGCTAACCTGTGGGAATGGGAACGGAAGTTGCAACAGCAAGCAACCAGTATTATCTGGTGCTCATGCAATTCTCGCGAAATATGTCTGCGCGTGTAACTTAGCAAGACTATGTTGCGAGACTTTATTTGGGTTAAATGTGACTGTAGGGGTTGAATGCATTTCGTGTTAATTTCAAATATGACTGCGCGTGTATGGATTAAATGTATTTCGTGTTAACTGATATAAAAGCCCCACCCTACCCAAAATGACTAAATGCTCATAAGCAGTGGAGTGAACTGACGAATTTATTAACCTTCATGTGCTCGGGATTGTAAACTTACATGGACGGTCGGATGACTACTAATGTAGCAAACATGGATTTTTAGGTAATAAATACATATTTGCTTCAAAATTAGTGGTTAATTTATTTGGTTTTAAGACAAAATAATATATCTTACTACAAAACGAAATAGTTCTGGAAAACTAACATCTTTTGTCATGTTTGTATGTAGAAAAATGTATAACGCACACCAGGATTGGACTAGGTGAATTGGGTTACTGTATGTCATTAGTAACATCAGAAAAGCTTTCATAGTTGTATATTCAGGACAGTAATCATATTTCAGATGTATATATCACGATCTTCTTCAATGGAGCCGCAACTGAACCTCCCACAGTTTACACGGGGTCTCAAATAATGCGGTCTTTCCGAAGTCGGTGGAGAGTCCTCTTTCTGTCGAGCTCTGGGCCTATATTGTCCATATGTAGGCACTATAAATAACAAACTTAAAACAAGTGCTGACGATAGGAACAACTTGAGCAAGTTCTGAATATTGAACGACATTGTCGTAGCGTTTGTGTTCACGTCTAAAATAAAACTGATAGGTACGCTAATAACAAAATCTAGCTTTTACATGGTATAGCCGTATATGTTGAATGTTATCAATTTCCTATTAATACAGTCAAGTGTCGTTAATAGAGCAGTCAAACCTGGAACCGATAGTCGTTGAACAAATTATGTTTCCGAAACCGATTGTTGTAAAATTTATACAAAATTATTTAATTATTTATTATTTCTATTGGGCGTCGGGAGTGTGATGCAAGGTAAAGCTTCTGATCGGTTTAACTTGGCAAACCCAGAGTGATCCTTGCCAATTGCACTTCAAGTCTACTCACAGAGCTCCGTATTCGTAGTACTACTGCGGACGGAGTACCTCCACATGGTGACGCCTGGAAGCGTGCCACTGACACCCGTCAGAGCACGACTAACTGTGAGGGGCGAAACCTAAAACCCAGGCACGTTTGCTTAGAGTGAGCGGTACCCTGCTCAGGAGGAGAAAACTGCGACGTGGTGCGCTGGGCTTGCAACCCGCCACCGACGTATAAACTATTGCAATGAAAAGAAGTAAGAAAAGAATAAAAGACCCCCCAAAATGTTGACGACCACCGCAAACGAATTAAGGACCATGATTTAAGGATATGCACCTGGAATGTTAGAACACTGTATAGACCAGGTGCCTCCATCCAACTGGCGGAAGTCCTCGAAGAATACAAGGCTGACATAACCGCTTTACAGGAAATCCGGTGGACGGGACACGGGTGCTCGCGCATGAAGACGTGCGACATCTACTATAGTGGCCATGCGGACAAGCACGAGTTTGGATGTGGATTTGTGGTTGGCAAGAGACTGCGACACCTAGTCTCAAGGTTCAACCCGGTGTGTGAACGTATAGCCACCATAAGTCAAAACAAAGTTTTTCCACATAACACTTATATGTGCCCATGCTCCGACAGAAGAGAAAAGCGATGAGGACAAAGACGAGTTCTACGAGAGCCATGACATTAAAATTGTACAAGGCGATTTTAATGCTAAAATAGGCAGGGAAACCGCATTTGAGCCTACCATCGCACAGTGGGGAAAAAAAGTAGTTTTGGACATTTGAAATTTTAGGGCGCAATTCTTGACCGATTTTCAAAATTCTTTTTTTGTATTTTTGGAAACAAAATTGCGCACAGATTGTACGTGTTTTTTTATTCTGAATTCATTACCGTTATTTTTTTAAAATTTATCAAAATCTATGCAAAAATAATTTTTAACTTTAATGTCAAATATTTTTTGAACTACGCGTCCTAAAAATTACGAACTGACCTCAATTAATGTGGACATATGTTACAAATTAAACTCAGTGAAAAAATATGACACAACATTTTTTTTTGGCACAACTGTAAGTAAATTTTTGGAGGCACTATTTTCACACTTTAACTCGGTGTCCTGCTCATAACACAGTAGCACATTTTCCAACTTCAAACTCTTGAACCAATTGAAACCCACAAAATCTGAAAGCTTATGATAGTAGATGAAAAACCCTAACTGGGTTTTGAATTATTAGCTAAGATTTTCTTTTAATTCATTTTTGAAGTTTTCGACTGAGAGGATAATTTTAGTAGTCTATATCTCGTGAACTATTCCAAATATAGTTTTTCTCTCTTCAGCAAATTTTTGCCTCTTAATCGGATCTAAACATTTTGCCTTGAGATAAAATCAAGAAAACAATAACATCTTACTCAAATCAGCAAAACTGTGAAGAAATCGCTTTCAATTGTATGTTTACCGAAATTGAAAATGCTATGCTTTTCAAAATGAAATAAATACAAAATAGAAATAAATCAAAAAACAATAAAAATCTATGAAGAAATTTTACGATTTTTTTACATTTTTGATTTTTTGAGTGAGATTTCGTTGTGTTTTTGAGCTTGTCTGAAAGTAAAATTATTAGATCTAATTAAGAGCTAAAATTTTACCAACGAGAGACATCAAATGTTGCAGATTTATCTTATTTTTTTTTAATTAAACTTTTATTTCTTAGTTTTGCCAGAAATTTTTATTTAAACAATAAAACACTACATATTGGCTTTCGTGTAGACTTTTCGAAATAATATTTCGATAACGTGAAATTGCACTAATAAGTGAATGCCCAAATTGCCTTCTCAGTTACATTACATGATCATATGTAACAATCCATGGGGTATTAATCAAGTGTCAACTAATTGAACTCTCGATTATGGTGAGATTTACCATGGCAAGGTCCAAAGGTCGAGTTAGCGTTTTACGTTCTTTCTTTCTTGTGCCAACACCGAAGAAACTGGTTTGAACTCTAAACTCTCTAAGTAATTCTAAGTCCGATTTAATCATCGTCAAAGTGAAAAGTAAAATCAAAGTCCACAAAAAATAACAATTTTGTTGACGGACATTTATTTAATTGGATTTAGTCAATTCCATAAAAACAATAAAACCCGAAAAATTCGCTAAGAATTATAAGTGAATGTAGTGACACAACATGATAATAAAAATTATATTTTATAGGGTTTTAGTATCAGACTTTTTGTCTACGCAAAAGTCTAAAGTCCTATGCGCCTGTGTGGAAATTATAAGTTTTAATGTGCAAATCCCAAGTATCTAAATTGCCAAAAACTCATTGCCAGTAATTGGACAAAATTACATCGAGTTAATGATCATTAAGAGCAACATTAAAATAAGCACTATTCATCTTCGCAATTGAGAAGATTAGACCACATGGTTTACGACATCAGAATGCTGATAATAATCATCATCTTTCCCCTCATTTGACTCAAACTCCAGATCATACAACTTACGATACGCTCACCTAGTGTTACTGTTAACAATATTATTCTCCTAACAGTGAGAACTCACGTCAGAGTTAACTGATGATAACCAACAATATCGTAAAAGAGAGAGCTTAAAAGAGCGTTACTCACTTACAATTACATATCGATAATCAACGCTAAATGTGTAAAATATAACATTGTAATCTTTTTAAAATAATGAAATAATTCCCCTATTTTTGTAGTTAACATATCTATCCACTTAACATTTCTTTATACGGTATAAACATTTGACAACTGAATTTTGTATACAGAAGCGAATATTGTCGTGTTATGTTATGAAACATTAAGACTTAGTTTAACATAATTATTACATAGCATGTACCAAATATCATAATTAATGTGCAAGTCTGACTTGATGTTGATAATTGTACTAATTTAAAAAAAAAAAAGGAAAAATACAAATATTAATCTCTTTCTTATGAAAATTTTACAGAGACATAACCGGATGGATTGAGCTCAATACATTTTCGGAGTCGGCAACGATATTAAATTTGCATTGTTACACACAAATAAATTACACATCATCAAGTCATTCAAGCACATCATCATCCTTACATAAAAGAGGATTTCAGAATGTAAGTCATTATAAACAACATAACCCATGCGATCGTTTTAAATATAAAACAGAAAGGTATAAACTAACTTTATTCGACGTTAAATATTATTATTTTCACTTCATTTATATTATAAATGCAATTAGCTTATAGCTTAACGAATAATTATGAATTTTTTTATTTTTAAGATACTTTTATTTTAATAAATGAGATATAAAATGGTTGAAATGAAATAAGTAATCTTTAAGTGAGGGGACGTTAAACATAAGTATTGGGATGAAAACGTAGGTAGCAAAGTTCAAAAGGGAGTGACCAATGAGAATGTTGTGTGGATACGAGGTCACTATAGTGCAGCGGTGAGGGAATCCCATATGTATCCCAATTGATCATAAGATCTGATCACATAATCAAATGGAAATATTCGTATGATTTTTTTTGTTTTGTTCCTGTTAGTTTCTTACTATTTCATTTGTTCTGTCTTCATCCAAAATCTTGGAATGTGTAAGATTCATTCTTGAGTTTCAGCATTATCTTTAGTATATTCAAAAACCCCACCCAATCCGGCGAGCTAAGCCCTATTTCAAGCATTCCAAGTCCGAATATCCTAAAGTAGAAAAGGAAATACAATTTCTAACAAAAATCAAAACAGGCTGTTACACAAAATTTCGAATAGTTCACGAGATATAGCCTTAAGAATCAGTACATGATTTTCGAAAATGAATGAATTATAATAAAACCTTAGCTAATAATTCAAAACCCAGCTAGGGGATTTCTTCTACGATCATAAGCTTTCAGATTTTGGCGTTTTCAATTGGTTCAAGTTTTAACTGCTGCACTGTGTAATTATTGTCCGATTAGAACAAAACCTAACATATAGCCTAGAAAAGTTTTAAGAAAGTCGTCTGTAATAAATAAGCCAAATCGGTAAAGGTCGCAATGCAATTTTTTTGCAAATGTACCAAAATAATGCAGTTCTAAACTTTATTTCATATCTATTATTTGATACTATGACTTTTTCTCAAGTTCTTGCAAACATGACACAAACCTTATTTATTATATTAATAAAAAATTGCAACTAATATAGGTAAAGACACTATTATTTTTGCAAAAAAAAATTTGAACTTATTTGTAGAATTTGGTTTTTCTTGGTTAATTTTAAGACGCGAGAGATAAAAAACATAAAAGCTAAATATCTCAAAACTACTAAAATGGAGATGTGCTTTTTTTTCTTAGGAGGGCAGGAATATATCAATGCTGTGAAATGGTTACAGTTTAGAAAGTGTTAATGAATTCACAAAACATTAAGAGTTCCTCCTTAAAATTATTGGGAAAATTTAGACTACATTGTATTGGAAGTACTAGTACGCAAAACGATGCCCCTTTTTTATTCCTAAGTTAACGTTCAATAAGCGATAAGATTGTGGAAAATTTTATCTGTATTTACTGCACTTTCAACAAAGATGTAATTAAATGATAATTTTGTAAGAGAATTAAACTGACCAAATTCAAATATCATCCAGTTTTTCATTAGAAAGTTATGTTTTTCATTAGGAAAATAATTTTTTGGAAAATAAAACTGTTGAATCTTTAAAAGGATCAGTAAAGTTTACTCGAGTTATCGCTCTTCAGGAATTTAAGCTCTAACGTGTCTCCTTTAATAAGTAACACTTTTTATCGTGTCAAATGATATAGAGGGTGGACCAAATACAAGTAAGCTTTGAAATCATAGATTGTTTAGTTTTAGTTTTGTTCTTTAAATTCGATCTTTCTAGTTATCTTTACTTACCTTATTTTTAAATCAAACTCGAGATGAGTATTTTTCGAATAATTTATTTATTTTTCAATATTTCGACCCTCTTTGAGGATCATCTTCAGGAATGACAAATAAACAAAAATTAAATTAAAATAAGTGTAAGTGTAGTCTCTCGTCTATGTCTTCTATTCTGACACTATTAGAATGAAGAGAGTCGAAATATTGAAAAATAAATAAATTATACGAAAAATACTTGACCTCGACCTTGATATAAAAATAAAGATCATAGATTATTTTAATCCATTAATAAGGTCTTGGAAAATTTGGGAGACAGAATGAGCAACTTTGATGAGAGCCGATGCAGCCAATTGAACGAACACAGTAAATATATTTAAAAAAAAACAATCGAGTATGGTATTAAGAATTTTTGAGGCAACTGATTCCCTACTCGATTTCCTAATCGATTCTTTTAACAAGACATAAGACTAAATAATTAGTTCTTTGGATTTGTAGATTTCATTCAGTGAAAAAGAACACTGTGGTAGTCGAAAAAATAACTAGACCGGACTCAACGGTTTTCACCTAATTCGGACACGAGGAATCGAACTGCATCATTAGATTTTTGAGTTACTACGACTTTTCACAGAAAATTGTTGTTTTTACTAAAATGGTGGGTTTTTTTTTGATTTTGACTCAATTTAACAGACATTAACTTCTATTCGGTTGGTTGTCCCGATAAAATGTTTTTAAGAAAGTTGTTCCAAATATTTTCTGCTTCTACTTTTGAAAACAAACCTTAACGCTAAAATCAGGTTTGATCCAGAAAACCAGTAAAAACTAATATTCGTAATTGAGATCCATTACCCAACAACAAGTATCTGACACCATGCGACACTAATTATGACCCATGATCAAAACTATATACAACTGAGAGTAGTTACCATGTATAGGAAAACTGCATACTCACTTTTTCATCCGCGGTTTCGTTTACTTTGTTAAGGCCTTTTAATATTTTAAAGGACATAGAAGTTTGAACAATTTATTTCTGTATTTCTCCTAGTTGGAGGCTATTTCATGCTTCTATGCATGCTAAATTTCTTCTTTTTGTCTACCAAACTAAGTTCTTTTTACCTTAATGCACGTTAAGCCTCCAGGTTGTAGCAATGTTAAAATAATCAAAGACGAAACATGAATAATAATTAAAACAGATTTTATAATCATTGGGATTTCAATCCAAGCATTTTTTGATGTACGATCGACCCAGAATACAGTGGCATTTACACTTTTTATCGTCATTTTCATGCAACCTTAAACTGTTTTAAGTCTACCGTCCACAATGGTAAAAAGGGTTTATTTGCCATATGAAATTTGAGGTCGCAATTCTTGACCGATTTTCATTTTTTTTATATTATTGTATTATTTTTATACCCTTCACCATGCGCATGAACGGAGTGAAGGGTATATTCATTTTGTTCTTCCATTTGTAACGCCCATAAGGAGGCGTGGTAGGTATAACAATATATATATATAAATGATCAGCATCGAAATCTGAGTCGATTTAAGGGTGACCGTCTGTCCGTCAGTCCGTCTGTCCGTCTGTCCGTCTGTCTGTCCCCGCGATTACAGCCGCAGTTTATGTTATATCGAGCTGAAATTTGGAATGCAAGCTTCTATCATCAAAGCGGAGGTTAAGTTCTAAGATGAGCCCGATCGGTCAAAAACTACTCCCACCTCCCATACAAACTCCCCCTTTTTGGGGTCTATCCCTGCGGTTACAGCCGTAGTTTAAGGGGAATCAAGCTGAAATTTTGTATGCAAGCTTCCCAACACTAGGCGGAGGTTGAGTTCTAAGATGAGCCCGATCGGTCAAAAACTGCTCCCACCTCCCACACAAACTCCCCCTTTTTTGGGTATATCCCTGCGGTTACAGCTGTAGTTTAAGGGCAATCAAGCTGAAATTTTGTATGCAAGCTTCCCTACACTAAGCATAGGCTGAGTAGTAAGATGAGACCGATCGGTCAAAAACTGCTCCCACCTCCCATACAAACTCCCCCTTTTTGGGGTCTCTCGCTACGATTGCAGCTGTAGTTTAAGGGCAACCAAGCTGGAATTTCGTATGCAAGCTTCCATACTCTAAGCGTAGGCTGAGTAGTAAGATGAGACCGATCGGTCAAAAACTGCTCCCACCTCCCATACAAACTCCCCCTTTTTGGGGTCTCTCCCTACGATTGCAGCTGTAGTTTAAGGGCAACCAAGCTGAAATTTTGTATGCAAGCTTCCCTACACTAAGCGTAGGCTGAGTAGTAAGATGAGACCGATCGGTCAAAAACTACTCCCACCTCCCATACAAACTCCCCCTTTTTGGGGTCTATCCCTGCAGTTACAGCCGTAGTTTAAGGGGAATCAAGCTGAAATTTTGTACGCAAGCTTCCCAACACTAGGCGGAGGTTGAGTTCTAAGATGAGCCCGATCGGTCAAAAACTACTCCCACCTCCCATACAAACTCCCCCTTTTTTGGGTATATCCCTGCGGTTACAGCTGTAGTTTAAGGGCAATCAAGCTGAAATTTTTTATGCAAGCTTCCCTACACTAAGCGTAGGCTGAGTAGTAAGATGAGACCGATCGGTCAAAAACTACTCCCACCTCCCATACAAACTCCCCCTTTTTGGGGTCTATCCCTGCAGTTACAGCCGTAGTTTAAGGGGAATCAAGCTGAAATTTTGTACGCAAGCTTCCCAACACTAGGCGGAGGTTGAGTTCTAAGATGAGCCCGATCGGTCAAAAACTACTCCCACCTCCCATACAAACTCCCCCTTTTTGGGGACTCTCCCTACGATTGCAGCTGTAGTTTAAGGGCAACCAAGCTGGAATTTTGTATGCAAGCTTCCATACTCTAAGCGTAGGCTGAGTAGTAAGATCAGACCGATCGGTCAAAAACTGCTCCCACCTCCCATACAAACTCCCCCTTTTTGGGGTCTCTCCCTACGATTGCAGCTGTAGTTTAAGGGCAACCAAGCTGAAATTTTGTATGCAAGCTTCCCTACACTAAGCGTAAGTTAAGTTCTAAGATGAACCCGATCGGTCAAAAACTCCTCCCACCTCCCATACAAACTCCTCCTTTTTGGGGTCTGTATCTACGACTACTGCTGTAGTTTAAAAGAAATCAAGCTTAAATTTTATATTCAAGCTTCCATACTCTAAGCGGAGGTTGGGTATTGAGATGAGATCGATCGGTCAAAAACAACTCTCACCTCCCATACAAACTCTCCCTTTTTGGGGTCTGTCCCTGAGATTGCAGACTTATTTTAAGAGGTATATAGCTGATATTTTGTACCCAAGATTCTATCCTTTAAGCGTAGGCTACTTTTTAAGACGAGCAATGGTGGTCAAAAACTACTCCCACCTCCCATTCAAACACCCCCTTTGTGGGGGTTTCCGCCTAACTGCCCCCGCGATTCCAGCCATAGGTTAAGAAATATCGAGCTGAAATTTTATATGCAGGCTTTAATCCTATAATAGGAGCATACGTTGTAAGATGAGCAAGATCGGACGAATACTTCTCCCACCTTCCATACTAAATCCTTTTTGAGGGTGTCCGAGATAAATTGTAAGATAAGCAAGATCGGATTTAAACTACTCCCACATCCCACACAAATTCCCATTTTTGGGGTGTTACAAAATTCATGCTCTGGTCATATAAGCAATATAAGTTTAGTATTATATTTAACGCTGCTCTATTCTGCTCTATGTCCGTTATTATTATGTTCTAATTACTTATTTCTTTCTCCCAAATCTATCTGTCTCCTTCACTCTATGTTAGGTTTCAAAAATCATACAACAACGTACCTGTGCGCTTTAATTTTGTATAACGATCTTGTCGCGTGTGTGTGTTGGTGGACATTTTTTGTCATCCATTGTGCACGTTACTGGGAGAATGAAATCGTTCTTTGTACAGCTGTACGGTAGTAATAAAATCATTACCATTTATTGTACCTACTTGCCATTTATGATATTTACTTCGTTCATTTAATTAGGAAAAAGGGAAAGTCCACTTTTTGTTGATGTGTGTTATCCCATTGACTACCTGTGTCAAAGGGGTTTTTTGGAATTTTTAAAAATATAAATATACCTGGAAACTCCTAGATAAAAATTAAAAAAGTAACAAAAAGAACGGCTCAAGATTTTCCCCCGCATTTATGCTAGAGCCGTTGACAGTATCACAGTTCGCGGTATCAACATATATTAAAAAACAATTTATTTTAAAAAAGACAAACTTGTGCCACTACGGTAAAGATTTTTATCAGTAATATTTTCCGTGAATTCTTAATACATTTTAAATTAAAATTAAATTAACATCGAAATAAACACTTTAAACTTTGAGTAAAAAATACAATATTCAGTGCTATAACAATTATGCCACGTTTAAATAAAAAATCAGCAGATCAACTTCGTAGATCAAATACAGCAAGACACTCGGGGCGTCGGCAAAATCTGGAATACAGAGATCAGGAACGACAACGAGATACTGCTGCACATGCAATTCATCGTCAGGACCTGTCATACAGGCAAGAGGAACAACAACGAGACACTGCAGCACATGCAATTCATCGTCAGGACCTCCACTACAGAGAACAGGAGCAACAAGGTAATACTACAGCACATGCAATTCATCGTCAGGACCCGTCATACAGGCAACATGAACAACAACGAGACACAGCAGCACATGTAATTCATCGTCAGGACTTCCACTACAGAGAACAGGAGCAACAAAGTAATACTATATCACATGCAATTCATCGTCAGGACCCGTCATACAGACAACATGAACAACAACGAGACACAGCAGCACATGTAATTCATCGTCAGGACCTCCACTACAGACAACAGGAGCAACAAGGTAATACTACAGCACATGCAATTCATCGTCAGGACCCGTCATACAGGCAACATGAACAACAACGAGACACTGCAGCACATGTAATTCATCGTCAGGACCTCCAATACAGAGAACTGGAACAAGAAAGAAATTCCTCTCAACGACGACTAACGCGTTTACAGGCAAGAATTGCAGCACATGATGCCCAAAGGATGACTAACGATCGTGTAATGCTACACAGAATTGATCCAGAAAATAGAAGGCGTGAAAGTGAACGGCAATCACAAAGGTACGTACATAATAGAGAAAATTTGTCTCCGGATGCTCGCGAAGAGCACTTGGAACGTGATCGGCAGCGACACAGACTAAATTGTATTGAAAAGTATAACCAATCGATTAAGGAAGGGCCAACGGAAATTTGTATTTGCTGCGGTGGCACTTGGTTTTCTAGGCAAATTAAACTTTTCAACCGCGATATAATTATTGATAAATACCCGAACCTCAGCAATGCGTTTTATCTTAGTAACTTATTTCCCGATTTGACAAAAGCAAAATTTTGCACAACATGTCACAGAATGGTGTCCAAAGGAAAACTCCCACCTGTGTGCTTATCGGAGGGATTGGACTTTCCCCCTATTCCAGAGTGTCTTCAAGGATTAACTTGTTTAGAAGAACGGCTAGTTGCGCCTAGAATTCCATTCATGAGAATAATTTCACTTGGCTACGAACGTCAATGTGCAGTTAGAGGTGCGGTTGTAAATATACCGATTTCGGTAAATCAGACGGTAACATCGCTACCGAGAACTTTCGATGATACTCATGTGGTGCAACTGCATTTAAAACGTAGAATGGAATATCAACATAATTTCATGACGGAAGTCATACGACCGGCAAAAGTTCTTACTGCTATCCAATATTTGGTGAACACAGAGTTATACGTAGAACATGGTATAACAATATCAGGCGATTGGCTTTCAAATGTTGGAAATGCCGAGGAAATACCATTTGTTGCCAACCACGATGACGAAGAACTTGTAGCTCGACTTTCTAATCGCCGAGCTTTAAATGACGAACCCATGGAACGAGACGAACATGATTTGAACCCTGGAGGACAGGAAACACTGTTGGACAACGAACAAATAGAAAACTTGCCTATAGATCGTATTGCAATGGCGCCGGGAGAAGGCCGTCGCCCTACAGATATAACTACTGATGAAAATGCCGAGGATCTTTCATATCCCACAATTTACTGCGGAAGAAAACGACAAAGCGAAGCAACTTATAGCAAAATAGCTCGTTCCGAAATTCGACGCTACGATCGAAGATGTGCAAGAGTCGATAAACTGCTCTATGCATATAAGTTTTACGAGATCACGAGAGTAAAAAGTGCAATATCAATTTGTTTGCGAAAAAAACATCAAACTACAGTCACGAGAGCAAATATTTTAGATGAAAATTTTGTAGAACAAATTGTACAACACGACGATGGGTATCACATCCTTAAAGGCTTGAGATCGTCACCTGCACATTGGGAAGCTGAAAAAAAGAAAGTTCTCGCCATGATCAGGCAATTCGGATTACCAACTTTCTTCATAACTTTATCTGCTGCTGAAACGAAATGGACTGAACTACTTATAATTCTTTCCAAATTGATAGACCAAAAAGACATTACTGAAGAGGATGTTAATGCTATGCCAATTCTTGAAAAGAATCGTTTGATAAGATTGGACCCTGTCACATGTTCGCGATATTTTAATCACCGTTTTCGCGAACTTTATAAGATGATGAAAAATTCTATATTTAGCAATCACCCTATTCAGTTTTTTTATTGGCGTATTGAATTTCAGCATCGAGGATCTCCACATTGCCACGGAATGTATTGGTTAATGAATTCTCCCAAGTTGGATCCTGAAAACGAAAGGAGCACGGACGAAGTCGTCCAATTTATTGATAAATATATTTCTTGTGATGGACGAACAGAAGGGCTTCAGCAGTATTTAATATACCAAAAACATCGCCATGGACGGACGTGTCAAAGAGAAATTCGAGGAAGAAAATTTTGTCGATTCAATATGCCTTATCCCCCAATGCCCAAAACTGAAATATTATATCCTTTGCCAGAACATCACGATGGGTTAGAGTCTTACAACAGAAAGTTCGCGAAAATTAAGGAGCTGCTTAACAAAAAACTTAGTGATGAGGAGATTACACGATTAAGCAATTTCGAGAATTTTTTGCATCATGAGGAGGTGAATCTCACGTATGATGAGTACAAACTTGCAATTAGGTCGAGCCTAAAAAAACCGCAAGTTTTTTTAAAAAGGTCTTTTGCAGACCGACTTTTAAATGCGTATAATCCAGAAATGCTAGGACTACACAAAGCTAACATGGATATTCAGTATATTTTAGATGCTTACGCTTGCTGTACATACATAATTAATTACATCAACAAATCAAACAGAGGAGTATCTTTGATTTTACGCGAAGCTATGGATGAAATAAATAATGGAAATTTTTCGATAAAACGAAAATTGCAGCACATTGGAAACAAATTTATTAATGCCACGGAAATATCTGCACAAGATGCTGCATATAACATCTTAGGCATGCATATGTCAGAGACAAGCAATGCAGAAGTTTTCATTAATACATCGCCTCCCGAGAGAAGAGTTCGGATGGTCAAGGCACGACAGGATTTAGAGAATCTACCTGCTGATTCAGTTGACATTTTTGTACCAAACTTGTTGGATCACTACATTCAAAGGCCAGATAGTATGCAAAATGTTTGTTTGGCTGATTTCGCTGCCCTGTATCGTTACTATAAAACACGACATTCATCAGTGCAAATCACTAATGAATACAATGAAGATAATGAAAATGATGATAACGATGCATTTAATGGGAGTACACGTTTGGCTCTGAAAGATAACAGCGGATTCATTCAAAAAAGGACAAAGCCCTGCATAATCCGTTTCAACAAATATAGTGCTGATTCAGCGAGAGAAGATTATTTTCGAGAAATGGTGATGTTGTACTTTCCATGGAGGAATGAAACTGAGGATCTCATCGAAAACGACAATGAGCAAACGTGCACAAATAACACAACAACAATTGAGGAGAACAGACGCAAATATAACGTAATAGATCAAACGGATCTAGAGGAAATACTTACCCGCCTTAATCAAGAAAATGCTGAGCTTGATAATGAAGACAATGGACACAACGATGATAACGACGCAAGTTCACAGCTTTTGGATGACGAGTTTCGAGCCTTAGCCATTCCAGAGATAAACCCTGGTAGAAATATTTTGCAAGGGAACGTAAATAATGATTTAGACAATCGGGAAGTACGTTTGATAAAGCTGCCTCCACTATTTTCGGATGAGGATCTTTTAAAATGTATCCAATCGTTGAATAGTAGGCAAAGGATGTATTTCAACCATGTTCTACATAATGACAAAGAAAATAACACTTATTACGAGTACAATGGTGGAGGAGCTGGCGTTGGAAAAAGTAGATTAATTACTACAATTTATCAAGCTTTAACGAAGAGAGCCAACTCTGTCCCTGGAACGGATCCCACCACTTTGAAAATATTATTGTGCGCGCCCACTGGCAAAGCAGCATTCGGAATCGGAGGGAGTACACTGCATTCGATGTTTTCATTACCCGTAAATCAATCAGTAGCAGCATTAAGACCATTAAGTCACGATTCAGTGAATACTTTGTATTCTAAATTAATGTACCTTAAAGTGATCATTATCGACGAGATCTCAATGGTTGGTTCCAGAATGTTTTCCCATTTGGATTTAAGATTGAAACAAATTTTTAAAAGTACACAACCATTTGGTGGAATTCCAATAATAGTGTTTGGAGATTTAAAACAACTTAGACCAGTTGGAGACAAATGGATTTTCCAACCAAATGGAAGTGATACTTTTAGTGTCATAGCTGGAGCACCGTTATGGAACCTCTTCAAATTCTATGAACTGACAGAGATTATGCGTCAAAGAGAAGATCTACATTTTGCAGTGGCTTTAAATAATATGTCAGAAGGAATAATGACAGATTCCGACATTCATTTAATAAAACAACGCGAGGTTGCATCAAATAGTGTGCCAAGAGAAGCAATTCATTTATTTTCACGAAATGTAGATGTAAATAACTACAATGATGTGAGATTAACTGAAATCGATTCTCCAGAACACAAATCTCATGCTAAAGATGTTATAAAATCGTCGTCTCATAACGCCAGAAGTAAGAGAAATATTTTGGAAACCGTCAAAAAATTCCAAACTGCTGAAACACAAGGGTTGCCTTACGAAGTAACTTTAAAAACATCCGCAAAATACATGGTAACCGTAAATGTCGACACAAGTGATGGACTAGTTAACTGGAATACTTATGGAAATAGAATTCAGCAGACGACAACCAATCACATTGTGGATTAAATTCCCAGAAGATAATGTTGGTCTGTTGGCCAGATCCAAAAGAAGTCATCATACGGAATGTACTTGGACACCTATATCTAAAGTACTAAGGTCTTTTCAATTTAAAAGAAACGACCAAGTTACCATCGAGAGAAAGCAATTCCCTGTTGTTCCAGCCGAGGCCATTACAATTCATAAAAGTCAAGGAGCAACATATACCGAAGTAGCAGTCCATTTACGTGAATCATTTATGAGACCAGCATTATATGTTGCATGCAGCAGAGCTACCAGCGCCGCTGGTCTATTTATTATTGGCAATTTTGTTGCTCCAAAGCCATTTTCGGCAAATGACCCCGTTCGTTTAGAGTTAAACAATTTAAGATCACAAAAGTTATTGAAATCACATTATGATTTTATGGTAGAAAGCTCTTCAAATTGCATTAAAGTGTTTTATCACAACATCCAAAGTCTTCATGCACATATTGAAGATGTTCGCAACGACGACATTCTCCTTTCATCGGATATTCTATGCTTTGTGGAAACATGGAGCTTACCATCCGAAGAATATACTATTCCTGGATTCGAAATAGTACACAGAATTGATAGCACTGTGGACAATCAACGCCATAAAAAAGGAATTATGGTGTACAAAAAGTCCACAATTTCACATTCAGTTGAATATTTACTTCAAAGAGACATTTCTTTTTCTGAGTCCACATATCAGTTGTTGGCTTTGAAATGCAAGGATACAACTATTATTGTCCTCTACAGAAATCCTGCATTTTCACCAACAATATTTCGCCGATATTTAGCATCGGATTTAAACGATGTATATCCGCAGGGGTCAACAGAAAAAATTATTTTGGTTGGTGACTTCAATATTTGCCGATCCACTACTCCCCAAGATGCACTGGAAACAAAACTTATCGAAAGGGGACTGAAACCACTTCTAGATAAAACAGTTTTCACTACAACCGGATCAACACATATCGATTGGGCCTTTTCAAACATTAAAGATATCCGAACGATAACTTATGAAACCGTACACAGTTATCATGAGGCAATATCAATAATGTTTAACTTCGAATAAAATAGCTTTTAGAGAATAGGGTTATTTACAATCGTATATGTCTGGATTATTTGTAGTGCACATTTTTTTAATTTATTTTTTTGCAATTTCTTATGTGGTTTCGTTTTTGAAAGAAAAAAATTATTGACATAAAATGAATTTATGATGCTAAAAGTAACGTGCACCTCTCACCAACTCTCCTGTTTTGTGGTACAAAGTTTAATAAACCAGTACAGAAATTTCAGTCAGTTAAACTGACTGATAAATACCATCACCCAATATAATATATTGTTTAAGTCTTGAGTTATTGAAAATAATCGATTTGTAATTAAAACCAGTTAGAAAGTTTCAGTCGGGCAACCCGACTTACATTTACCCTTACTCTCAGTAAAACAAATAATTTTCTATTTTATTGATATTATTACTCGATTTCGAAATTGGGCGGAGTGGTACATTTATATGGGAGGTACGTGAAGGGGTGTGTTTAGGCTCCAGATTTATTCTCCATAACTTTATCCTCTTATAGCTTTACTAAATACAGAATTTGCGCCCGATTGCGTTGGGTGTACTAATATTATTACTACATCCCAAAAGTGGGCGGAAAGGTACATTTGTATGGGAGGTACCATAAGGGGCGTGTCTAGACTTCCAATTTTTTCTCCAAAACTTTGTCCTGTTATAATATAACAAAATACAGAATTTGGGCACGATCGTGTCGAGTGTATTGATATTATTACCCTATTTCTAAAGTGGGCGGAGTGGTACATTTGTATGGGAGGTACCAGA
Source organism: Muscina levida (assembly GCA_964034835.1). Classification (NCBI taxonomy): domain Eukaryota; kingdom Metazoa; phylum Arthropoda; class Insecta; order Diptera; family Muscidae; genus Muscina; species Muscina levida. Next base: position 112,874,868 of record OZ035883.1, on the reverse strand, counting down.
AGGGGCGAGTCTAGACTTCCAGATTTTTTCTCCAAAACTGTATCCTGCCTAAACTTTACCAAATACAGAATTTGGGCACGATCGCGTTAGGTCTTTTAATAATATTAATCGATTTCTAAAGTGGGCGGTACCAGATGTGTATGGGAGGTACCAGATGGGGCGTGAATAGACTTCCAATTTTTTTCTCTAAAACTTTATCTTGTTACAGCTTTACTCAAAATAGAATTTGGGTACGATCACGTTTAATTTATTGATATTATTTCTCCATCTCTATAGTGGGCGGAAAGGTAGATTTGTATGGGAGGTACCAGAAGGGGCGTGGCTAGGCTTTCAAAATTTTTTCCAAAACTTTATCCTGTTATAGCTTTACTAAATACAGAATTTGGGGACGATCCGTTAGGGTGTATTGATATTATTACTCGATTTCTAAAGTGGGCGGAATGATGTATTTGTATGGGAGGTACCAGAAGGGGCGGGGCCATGTAGCCCATTTGCAATACCGTAAGTAGTTTTGAGAAAATAATAACTCGTGCAAAATTCCAAAACATTTGGTTGCGTCTTTCGAAAGTTATCGTGCGAACCAGCCGGACAGCCACCCGACAGACAGACAGACAGACAGACAGACAGACAGACAGACGGACATGGCTCAAACGACTTAAAAAGTCATGAATCGAATTTGGTTCAAAGAAACCTAGGGTCTAAAGTGACTCCTTCTATGTGTTACACTTTTGGGTCGTATCAAATGATATATACCTTCATCCCTACGGGTGATGGTATAAATATAGTCGTAGTGCAAATAACCAGTTTTACCACCATTTTTACAAATGGTGAAGGGTATCTGAGCTTCGGCATAGCCGAAGATAACCGCCTTACTAGTTTTATTTTAAATTCCTTACCGTTATTTTTTTTAAAATTGTCTAATTCCAAGAAAAAATAAATTTTTGATTTAAATTTCAAATATTTTTTGGATTTAACAAATTTCTTTATTCAGATGATGTAACATATTATGGCATTGGACTTTTTTAATGAAAAGCACAATACTTAGCCTACTTATAGACACAAAATAGCATTTGCAGCTTAAAACTGAATTTTTGGTATATATGCAAACAAAAATGGTAGTGACTTTCACCAATTTGACTTATTTTTTACAGAAGACTTTTTTAAAACTTAACAATTATTTTCCATGTTATATATTAAGATTTGTTTTTATAATCATTGGGATTTCAATCCAAGCACTTTTTGATGTACGATCGACCCAGAATACAGTGGCATTTACACTTTTTATAGTAATTTTCATGCAACCTTAGACTGTTTTAAGTCTACCGTCCACTATGGTAAGAAGGGTTTATTTGCCATATGAAATTATTTTCCATGTTATATATTAAGATTTGTTATAATATGATAATAATTGTGAGCAGAACAATATAGTTTTTCCTTATATTTTCACTTAGTTCAATTTGTAACATATACTCACAATTATTGCGGAAGTTCAAAATTTTTTGGACATGTAATCCAAAAGGTATTTGAAATTAAATTCAAAAAATATTTTGTCATCGACTCATTAAAAAAAAATAAAGATAAGGAATTCAGAATAAAAAAAAGTTCATTCTGTGCACAATTTTGGTTCCAATAACACAAGAAAAAAAATTTAAAATCGCTCAAGAAATGCGGCCTTAAATTTCATATGTAAAAAAAAACAAACAAAACAACTAAAATGAGTAAAAATAATTTTTTGGAACAACATGGAATCGATGACCTTAAATTTTTTAAAAAAATTTTAGTGTACCTTTGTTGAATAAAATATTGTCAAAACAATAAGTATTGACTTTTTGTTAGGTACTTAGTTTTAATTTTTTTTTTGTAGACATTCTATTTATATGAAATGTAAAACCGACTGCCCCCCCCTACATGAGATCCTGACTACGCCCTTGTGATCAGCATCGAAATCTGAGTCGATTTAAAGGTGACCGTCTGTCCCCGCGATTACAGCCGCAGTTTAAGAGATATGGAGCTGAAATTTGGAATGCAAGGTTTTATCCTCAAAGCGGAGGTTAAGTTCTACGATGAGCCCGATCGGTCAAAAACTACTCCCACCTCCCATACAAACTCCCCTTTTTTGGGGTCTGTCCCTGCGATTACAGCTGTAGTTTAAGGGCAATCAAGCTGAAATTTTGTATGTGAGCTTCCCTACACTAAGCGGAGGTTAAGTGGTATGATGAGACTGATCGGTCAAAAACTACTCCCACCTGCCATACAAAATCCCTCTTTTTGGGGGTGTCCGTATGTCAGTCCCCGCGATTACAGCAGCAATTTAAGAGCAATCAAGCTGAAATATTGTACGCAAGTTTTGCTGCCCTAAATGGAGGTTGAGTTCTAAGATGAACCGGATCGGTCAAAAACTACTCCCACCTCCCATACAAACTCCCCCTTTTTGGTGTCTATCCCTACGATTACAGCTGTAGTTTAAGAGCAATCAAGCTTAAATTTTGTATGCAAGCTTTCCTACACTAAGCGAAGGTTGAGTACTAAGATGAAACCGATCGGTCAAAAATTGCTCCCACCTCCCATACAAAATCCCTCTTTTTGGGGTTGTCTGTATGTCAGTCCCCGCGATTACAGTAGTAAATTAAGAGCAATCAAGCTGAAATGTTGTATGAAAGCTTTTCTGCTCTAAGCGGAGGTTGAGTATTAAAATGAAACTGAACGGTCAAAAACTACTCTCACCTCCCATACAAAATCCCTCTTTTTGGGGGTGTCCGTATGTCAGTCCCCGCGATTACAGTAGTAATTTAAGAGCAATCAAGCTGAAATATTGTATGCAAGCTTCCCTACTCTAAGAGGAGGTTGAGTATTAAAATGAAACTGAACGGTCAAAAACTACTCTCACATCCCATACAAAATCCTTTTTTTTTTTGGGTGTCCGTATGTCAGTCCCCGCGATTACAGTAGTAATTTAAGAGCAATCAGGCTGAAATATTGTATGAAAGCTTTTCTGCTCTAAGCGGAGGTTGAGTATTAAAATGAGAACGATCGGTCAAAAACTACTCTCACCTTCCATACAAACTCTCCCTTTTTTGGGTTTGTCCCTGCGATTGCAGCCGTATTTTAAGAGGCATATAGCTGACATTTTGTACGCAATATCTAAGCTGCTTTTTAAGATAAGCAATGTCGGTCAAAAACTACTCCCACCTCCCATTCAAACTACCTTTTTGGGGTGTCCGCTTAGCTTCCCCCCGATTATAGCCGTAGGTTAGAAAATATTGAGCTGTAATTGCATATGCAAGCTTTAATCCTATAATAGGAGCTTACGTTGTAAGATGAGCAATATCGGACGAATACTTCTCCCACCTTCCATACAAATTCCCCCTTTTTGGGGGTGTCCGTCTGTATATCCCTATAGTTTATGAGCTTTCGGTTTGAAATTTGGTATGTAAGCTTTTGTCCAGCAGCAGAGGTTAAGTTCTAAGATAGGCATGATCGGATTTAAACTACTCCCACATCCCACACAACTTCCCATTTTTGGAGATACAAAATTCATAAAATCGAATAAAATCTATACAAAATTACTGACAAAGTGGATGTGTGAAGCTAAAAGTAACGTCCACTTCTCACCAACTCCCCTGTTTTGTGGTACAAAGTTTAATAAAATATAGTTGTAGTGCAAATAACCAGTTTTACCACCATTTTTACAAATGATTACCTTAATGAAAGGTATCTGAGCTTCGGCATAGCAGAAAATAACCGACTTACTGGTAAAGTTTAATTTACATTTTTTTCAGTTTTTACAATGTTACACCTTATGCCATCACGATCCTGTTACGAGAATATATCAGTTGATGAGGGTAATTATCATTAGATATCATATTATTTTTCAAATCTTCATCAATGGAGCCGCAACTGAACCTCCCACAGTTTACTCGGGGTCTCAAATAATCCGGTCTTTCCGAAGTCGGTGGAGAGTCCTCTTTCTGTCGAGCTCTGGGCCCATATTGTCCATATGTAGGCACTATAAATAACAAACTTAAAACAAGTGCTGACAATAGCAACAACTTGAACAAGTTCTGAATATTGAATGACATTGTCGTAGCGTTTGTGTTCACGTCTAAAATAAAACTGATAGGTACGCTAATAACAAAATCTAGCTTTTACATGGTATAGTCGTATATGTAAAAATCGATGTGTTTACGTCTTAAATAAAACTGATAGGTGCGCTAACAACAAAATCTAGCTCTTACATGGTCTAGCCGTATTAGGGTGATCAATTATTCGGGTTTTTGCCGGTTTTCGAATTATTCGAAAAATGGTATTTAAAACCAGTACAGAAATTTCAGTCAGTTAAACTGACTGATAAATACCATCACCCAATATAAGATATTGTTAAAGTCTTGTGTTATTGAAATTAACCGATTTGTAATTAAAACCAGTTAGAAAGTTTCAGTAAAATAAATAATTTTCTATTATATTGATATTATTACTCGACTTCGAAAGTGGGCGGAGTTGTACATTTGTATGGGAGGTACGAGAAGGGGCGTCGCTAGACTTCCAACTTTTTCTGCAAAACTTTGTCCAATTATAACATAACAAAATACGGAATTTGGGCACGATCGTGTCGAGTGTATTGATATTATTACCTTATTTCTTAAGTGGGCGGAGTGGTACATTTGTATGGGAGGTACCAGAAGGGGCGTGTCTAGACTTCCAGATTTTTTCTCCAAAACTTTATCCTGATTAAACTTTACCAAATACAGAATTTGGGCACGATCGCGTTAGGTCTTTTAATAATATTAATAGATTTCTAAAGTGGGCGGTACCAGATGTGTATGGGAGGTACCAGATGGGGCGTGGATAGACTTCCAATTTTTTTCTCCAAAACTTTATCCTGTTATAGCTTTACTAAAAAGAGTATTTGGTTCCGATCACGTTTAATTTATTGATATTATTTCACCATCTCTATAGTGGGCGGAAAGGTAGATTTGTATGGGAGGTACCAGAAGGGGCGTGGCTAGGCTTGCAAAATTTTTTCCAAAACTTTTTCCTATTCTAGCTTTACTAAATACAGAATTTGCGCACGATTTGTGTACTGATATTATTGTACTGATATTATTACTACATCCCAAAAGTGGGCGGAAAGGTACATTTGTATGGGAGGTACCATAAGGGGCGTGTCTAGACTACCAATTTTTTCTCCAAAACTTTGTCCTGTTATAATATAACAAAATACAGAATTTGGGCACGATCGTGTCGAGGGTATTGATATTATTACCCTATTTCTAAAGTGAGCGGAGTGGTACATTTGTATGGGAGGTACCAGAAGGGGCGTGTCTAGACTTCCAGATTTTTTCTCCAAAACTTTATCCTGCTTAAACTTTACCAAATACAAAATTTGGGGACGATCCCGTAGGGTGTATTGATATTATTACTCGATTTCTAAAGTGGGCGGAATGATGTATTTGTATGGGAGGTACCAGAAGGGGCGGGGCCATGTAGCCCATTTGCAATACCTTAAGTAGTTTTGAGAAAATAATAACTCGTGCAAAAGTTCAAAACATTTGGTGGCGTATTTCGAAAGTTATCGTGCGAACCAGCCGGACAGCCACCGGACAGACAGACAGACGGACATGGCTCAAACGACTTAAAAAGTCATGAATCGAATTTGGTTCAAAGAAACCTAGGGTCTAAAGTGACTCCTTCTATGTGTTACACTTTTGGGTCGTATCAAATGATATATACCTTCATCCCTACGGGTGATGCTATAAATATGTAGTCGACTTATCTGTCTTACTTTTTGACACATTATTGTTGACCTCGTTTAATTTGGAAACCCAAAGTTTTGATAATGTTTCCTCCACTTGCTCCTTCCACTGAAGTTTCGGTCTCTCTCTTTTTCGTTGGTCTTCCGACGCAATATCGAGTATCTTTCTTGCTGAAATTATTTCAGACATTCATGCAACATGCGTTATCCAGCTCAATTTTTTTTATCTTTATACGTTTTACAACGTCAATGTCTTTGTATAGGTGGTATAGATCGCGGTTCATACGAGTTTACATGGTTTTACATGAGTATCGCCGTGAAGGCCTTACCCATGATGTGCTTTACACACTGGGTGAATTTGATTGTGTTTGCCAGAGCCCCCCTTGTGATAACCCAAGTAAGCTTGAACTACCTAGGAATGATAGTCGACAATTTTGGGAGTAAGCTACAGCAACTGTCGGTTCTTTTTTCTTGCCAGAAGATACCAAATTGGGTATGTTAGTATGGAGCTTTGGCCAAGGTGAGGCCTATCTCACTATCTCCTATCTTACCATTTAGGCACGGGTCTCCTGAACCCCATTCTACCGGTCACACTCACCGGTGAGAGTTTCGAAGTGAAGCTGCTACCAATTTGTTATTTAATGAACCATACTTCACAGGATTGGTCACCATTCGCAGAGAATAGACATGAAATTTGTATATATCTGCAGGCACAGATGCTTTCATACCAGTACCCCGGATAGGTAGAAACGGTTTGGTAATACACTACAGGCATGCAGGGGCATGAGGCAGGGAGATCTCCAAACGCCTTTCGCTCGACTACGGCGACTATATATTAACGATAGTCCTGTATACACCCACAATTTTGGAAGAATTATGATGCATGGGTGAAATCTGGAAACCTGACCCCGAAACTCCCAGACTCCTGTTGTACCTGTTAGCCTCTGGTCAAGCTTCGCATCAAAAGATACTCCCAGCATTGGCCACTTGTAGCTCGGGGGGCTGGTACCACGACTGTTTAGATCGATTCAGACTTAAAAACAACAAACTAATAGAAATTTCTTCCAACCATACATACAACGTTGCAGCAGCAAAGCAAGAGGACGTCTACGACGCACAGTGGCGCAATTTGAGTTTTTTCGTTCATAACTTTTGAACCAAATGAGAAACACAAATTATCAAAAAAAAACCTAATATCCCTTTACACCCCATGAATGAGGTATGGGATGCTTCTTGCGTTATTGTGAATTAACACGCTTTCTATTTATAGATTCACAACTAACGGCACTTACTTGCTTATCGACGAATGCAAAAATCACTGTTTGAAAAACTTTTACTAGATATACCGACTGACTCGACACTATACTGCGAAGTTGCTGTCGAGAACATCGAGGGGGCCGGCAATGAAGAAAAATGTAAATGACTGGAGGTGGGAATCGCACCCGGGATCACCCGCATGATAGTCGCGTGTTGTAACCATCATGCTACGGCCGTTCTCGGTCTATGTGTCTGTTACAGTATTGCAGCTCTCATCATTGAAGGTCAAAAGGGCAGCTTCAAATCCTTAAACTCACAACTTACTTTCTGGTAGAATTTTTGGCTGTCATTATCGTTTATCATTATCATTTTCTCACTCTTCTCTTGCATGATCTTATTTCTTCCTTCTGAATAGGTTCATTGCTTCTTTTAGTTTTTCCTTGTATCTTAGTTCGAAAGTGTTGCCACTGTGCGCAAGAATCATCGAAAGGGCGTTGAAGTAAGCTGTAGATTTCACTGATTTATGCAGCTTTGCGACTTAACGAATAAATATATAGTCTGTAAGGGGGAAGAAAATCAAAAAGGAAGTTAAAACGAGAGAAGAGTACATTCAAACCAGATTTATCCAGGCAGCACAGACAGCACTAACGATGCCAACAGAGCCTGATGATTTTTGGAAGATTCAGAAACAATTTCAAGCATAACCTACATAAATGGAAAAGAAAAGAAAATTCACTACAATTATTTCTTGATAAAGATGAGGATATTTTATAAATACAAATGCTTTTTAAACTTTTACAACAGAAACCAGAGATCTATATTGGGCAGAATATCCATGATGCTTCATAATCGAGTCTTGTATTTTCCAGATCGGTTAGCTTATAAAGAAGCCTAAAAATAAAGTCTAAATGGAGTCTCCGTTATATCTATATATATATAAATGGTGGCAAAAATGTATAGTAATTCATCAATTGAGAACGGCTGGACCGATTTTGTTGAAATTTTTTTTCAGTTGTTCGTAATTGCCAGGAGGAGGTTTAAAACCAGTAAGAAAGTTTCAGTCGGGCGAGCCGACTTAAATATACCATCACCCTCAGTAAAATAAAAAAAATTGCTATTATATTGATATTTTTACTCGATTTCTAAAGTGGGTGGAGTGGTAAATTTGTATGGGAGGTACTAGAAGGGGCGTGTCTAGATTTCTAGGTTTATCCTCCAAAACTTTATCCTGTTATAGCTTTACTAAATACAGAGTGTGGGCACGATAGCGTTGGATGTATTGATATTATTACTCCATCTCTGAAGTGGGTGGAAAGGTACATTTGTATGGGAGGTCCCATAAGGGGCGTTTCTAGACATCCGATTTTTTCTCCAAAACTTAATCCTGTTATAACTTAATAAAATACAGAATTGGGGCACGATCGTGTCGAGAATATTGATATTATTACTCCATCTCTAAAGTGGGGGCGTGGTACATTTGTATGGGAGGTACCAGAAGGGGCGTGTCTAGACTTCCAGATTTTTTCTCCAAAACTTTATCCTGCTTGAACTTTACTAAATACAGAATTTGGTCACTATCGCGGTAGTTCTAATAATAATATTAATCGATTTCTAAAGTGGGCGGTACTGTCTGTCTGTCTGTCTGGTGGCTGTCCGGCTGGTTCGCACGATAACTTTCAAAAGACGCAACCAAATGTTTTGAAATTTTTCACGAGTTATTATTTTCTCAAAACTACTTACGGTATTGCAAATGGGCTACGTGGCCCCGCCCCTTCTGGTACCTCCCATACAAATACATCATTCCGCCCACTTTAGAAATCGAATAATAATATCAATACACCCTACGGGATCGTCCCCAAATTCTGTATTTAGTAAAGCTATAACAGGATAAAGTTTTGGAAAAAATTTTGAAAGCCTAGCCACGCCCCTTCTGGTACCTCCCATACAAACCTACCTTTCCGCTCACTATGGAGATGGAGAAATAATATCAATAAATCAAACGTGATCGTACCCAAATTCTATTTTTAGTAAAGCAATAACGAGATAAAGTTTTGGAGAAAAAAATTGGAAGTCTATCCACGCCCCATCTGGCACCTCCCATAAACATCTGGTACCGCCCACTATAGAAATCGATTAATATTTTTAAAAGACCTAACGCGATCGAGCCCAAATTCTGTATTTGGTAAAGTTCAAGCAGGATAAAGATTTGGAAAAAAAATCTGGAAGTCTAGACACGCCCCTTCTGGTACCTCCTATACAAATGAACCACTCCGCCCACTTTAGAAATAGGGTAATAATATCAATACACTAGACACGATCGTGCCCAAATTCTGTATTTTGTTAAATTATAACAGGAAAAAGTTTTGGAGAAAAAATTGGAAGTCTAGACACGCCCCTTATGGTACCTCCCATACAAATGTACCTTTCCGCCCACTTTTGGGATGTAGTAATAATATCAGTACACCCAACGCAATCGTGCCCAAATTCTGTATTTAGTAAAGCTATAACAGGATAAAGTTATGGAGAATAAATCTGGAGCCTAAACACACCCCTTCTCGTACCTCCCATATAAATGTACCACTCCGCCCACTTTCGAAATCGAGTAATAATATCAATATAATAGAAAATTATTTGTTTTACTGAGGGTAAGGGTAAATGTAAGTCGGGTTGCCCGACTGAAACTTTCTAACTGGTTTTAATTACAAATCGATTATTTTCAATAACTCAAGACTTAAACAATATCTTATATTGGGTGATGGTATTTATGAGTCAGTTTAACTGACTGAAATTTCTGTACTGGTTTTTTCCAAAACTTTGTCCTGTTATAATATAACAAAATACAGAATTTGGGCACGATCGTGTCTAGTGTATTGATATTATTACCCTATTTCTAAAGTGGGCGGAGTGGTACATTTGTATGGGAGGTACCAGAAGGGGCGTGTCTAGAATTCCAGATTTTTTCTCCAAAACTTTATCCTGCTTGAACTTTACCAAATACAGAATTTGGGCACGATCGCGTTAGGTCTTTTAATAATATTAATCGATTTCTAAAGTGGGCGGTACCAGATGTGTATGGGAGGTACCAGATGGGGCGTGGATAGACTTCCAATTTATTTCTCCAAAACTTTATCCCGTTATTGCTTTACTAAAAATAGAATTTGGGTACGATTACGTTTGATTTATTGATATTATTTCTCCATCTCCATAGTGGGCGGAAAGGAAGGTTTGTATGGGAGGTACCAGAAGGGGCGTGGCTAGGCTTTCAAAATTTTTTCCAAAACTTTATCCTGTTATAGCTTTACCAAATACAGAATTTGGGCACGATTGCGTTGGGTGTACTGATATTATTACTACATCCCAAAAGTGGGCGGAAAGGTACATTTGTATGGGAGGTCCCATAAGGGGCGTTTCTAGACATCCGATTTTTTCTCCAAAACTTAATCCTGTTATAACTTAATAAAATACAGAATTGCGGCACGATCGTGTCGAGAATATTGATATTATTACTCCATCTCTAAAGTGGGGGCGTGGTACATTTGTATGGGAGGTACCAGAAGGGGCGTGTCTAGACTTCCAGATTTTTTCTCCAAAACTTTATCCTGCTTGAACTTTACTAAATACAGAATTTGGTCACTATCGCGGTAGTTCTAATAATAATATTAATCGATTTCTAAAGTGGGCGGTACCAGATGTGGGAGGGAGGTACCAGATGGGGCGTTGGTAGACTTCAGTTTTTTTCTCAAAAACTGTATCCTGCTATAGCTTTACAAAATTAAGAATAAGGGTACGAGCGCGATGGATTTATTGATATTATTACTCCATATATAAAGTGGGCGGAAAGGTGAATTTGTATGGGAGGTACCAGAAGGGGCGTGGCTAGACTTCCAATTTTTTTCCAAAACTTTATCCTGTAATAGTTTTACTAAGTACAGAATTTGGGTACGATCCCATTGGGTGTATTGATATTATAACTCGATTTCTAAAGTGGGCGGAATGATGTATTTGTATGGGAGGTACCAGAAGGGGCGGAGCCATGTAGCCCATTTGCAATACCGTAAGTAGTTTTGGGGAAATATTAACTCGTGCAAAATTTCAAGACATTTGGTTGCGTCTTTCGAAAGTTATCGTGCGAACCAGACGGACATGGCTCAAATGACTTAAAAAGTCATGAATCGAATTTGGTTCTAAGAAACCTAGGGTCTGAAGTCACTCCTTCTATGTGTTACACTTTTGGGTCGTATCAAATGATATATACCCTCATCCCTAAGGGTGATGGTATAAATAGATAAATTTTCTGTGGAAAACTCGGAAAATTCCGAAAAAATCGAAAGATTTGAATTTTTTCGGGAAAAATTTTGCATTTCATGGCCTGTTTTGAGGTAAATCGCAAATTAAATTTTTGTCGGTTTTCGAATGGAAAAATATAAAATTTTAACTGGAAAAATATGGAAAATGCCAAAAAAAATTCTTTTTTTTTCGACAACATTTTGCATCTTATCATATGTTTGGGTAATTTTGGGCGATGTAAATGTGAACAATTTCGAACAATTATGCCTTTTCGCATGGAAAAATAGAAATATTCTTGGTGGAGAACTCGGAAAATTCCAGAAAAAAATCGAAAGATTTGGATGCCTTCGACGAAATATTCCATTGTATCGCTTGATTTGATGATTTCAGACGACGTAAAGGTACAAAATTCGTTGTGTTGCTGAAAAATTTCGGATTATTTCGAAATATATAAATATTAAAATAGTGTGAAAAGTGTATAGTAATTTATTAAGAGAAAACTTTGGCCCAGTTTGCTCAATTGTTTTTCAATTGTTCGTAATGGGCAGGAATTTTTTATGCCAGAAAATTTTGGGAAAATTGTTACGAAATGGCTTTTCGAATGCAAAAATAGAAAATTATTAGCGAAAAACTCGGAAAATTCCGGAAAAGAGCAAAAAATCACATTTTTTATCGACGAAATTTTGCATTTTTCGCATGATTTGATGATTTTGATGTTGGTTGGAAAATTTAACGAGATAAATAATATCTATATATATAAAAAAGGTTGAAAAAATTTATAGTAATTCATCATTTCATGAAATTTTTTAAAAGTTGTTCGCAATTGCCAAGAGATGGTTTATGTGAGAGAAAATTTTGGGAAAATCTCCCGGAAAGGCCGGAAAATTGGAATAACCGAATATTGTTTTTTTGTATGGAATTTTGTGTGCAATAATTGCGAATGACTTTTCGAATGAAAAAATAGAAAAATTTTGTTGGAAAATTCGGAAAAATTCGAAAATGTATTTTTTTTTTTCAAAGAAAGTTTGAATTTTTCGAATAGGACAAGGTTGTTTTTAGGGAGAGTTATTTACTAGACTAATGCCTCCTATTAGACAATGCATGTAAACCACCTTTTTACCATTCCATATGAATATCGACGGCGTTCTACTCATTTCGAGGTGAGATCCCAATCTATTTTAAAATGAGATCCCAACTGTATCATTTTTGCGATCAAACATTTTTGTTAGGAGATAACTGCATTTAAAGTTGTTCATATGAATATCGACTGCTTCACAGCTATTGCAGGGCGAAAATGTGAAATCACACGATATTGTTCTCAAGCGTCGGGAGAGTCATCGGTCATATGATGCACTTCAATACCCGTTGATGTTCTGCCATGGAGAGGGTGAATATCACCACAATTTAAAGATGGACAATACAACGACAGGTTTGTTTACAAGTCATTAGGAAAAGAAACGAATAAAAAGGTTAGCTCAAATAATTGTTATGCGTATCAATCGCAAATTGAATGCAAAATCATCATTTGGGATGAATGCACGATAGCGCATCAACGAGCTTTGGAGGCAGTTGACCGAAAGATGAAGGATTTATGAGGTGATTCAAAACGATTTGGTGGGGCTATGATATTTCTGTCGGAAGATTTTCGTCAAACGCTTCCCGCCATCCCAAAATCTGCTGCTGCTGATGAAATTAATGTCTTTGTGGCGGAATGACAAGGAGTTGAAATTAACTACGAACATTAGTCACGTTGTAAAACGAACCATTGGCTACTGCATTTTCAAAATATCTCCTGGCGCGTTGTAATGGCCAAATTCCTTTTGATGTTTCACCTTTATTGATGACGTTCCCGTCAAATGTTTTCAAAGGAGAGGAAGTCCTTATCCCTCAAATTTCTATTATTCCAACCGATTTTCCTTTCCATTTCTAGCGAGTTCAATTCCCCATTCGATTGGCTTTTCCGATGATAACACAAGGGAACAAAATTGAACTTTTTGAGTGTTGTTTGGAATTCGATAGCTGTTTTTTACTAATTTGGGGTCGCTGATTTCAAATCTAACCTCCATTTTTCTCCATCAGCTCGAATTTTTAAGTTACAGGTACTAATCGTATTTTCGACTTTTTTCCAAAAAATTATAGTTCAAAAAATCATAATTTTTTTTTCATAAGCCGGATTTTAAAATTTTATTTTTTTATTAAAGATATCGTTGTTACCTTTGAAAAAAATTAAATTTTTTAATATTACAAAAAAAAATGACTGAGTAACGGCTGTTTTATTCAAAAAAAAAAAGAAAAAAATTACACAAAAAATTACACATTTTAATTTTCTTCACGCTGAAAGTTAATCGGTTGGGGGCAAATTGTTATTTTTATTAGCTTTATTGAATATCATATTAAGATAGCTTTCTAAAACATGTATGTACATAATAATCGATTGAAAATTGAATGAGTTATGCTAAATTCGGTGATAACAGATTTTTCGCAATTTTTTGTTTTTACCCAAAAATAATTAAAATTTTGTATTTTTAAAAATCATGATAAATTTGCAAATTTCTTTATAGTTTAATTTTTAGTTTTGCCTCCTATTACAATATTAATTAACAGACCAAATTTAATTAATCGGCAGGTTTCAATTCGGAAGTTAAGGAAGAAATATTAATTTTCCAAAAATAGGTAATTTTGTATGGGAGGTACCAGAAGGGGTGATCCGATATAGTGCAAATTCATTCCTGATTTATATTTTCATAACCGTAAAACTTCCGCATAGTTTGACTGAATTCAGTGTACTTACAAAAAAGATAGGTATGTAAGACTATTGGGGTGAGTTCGGTCATTTGTATGGGAGGTACCAGAAGGGGTATGGCAACGCTTTCGATTTTTCTAGGGTTTGTCTACTTTTGCAAGATAAATAAGCTGACCAAATTTCAATATCCTCCGGTAGTCTGTTTGGCAGCTATCGAAGATATATTAATTATCCAAAAATAGGTAATTTTGTATGGGAGGTACCAGAAGGGGTGGGGCTATTCCGCCCATTTACAATCCCATAAGTTCGTTTCGAAAAATATTAATACTGATAAATTTTCATAACGATCCGTTAAGGTTTGCTCGAGTTACACTTTCACAAACATATTAATAAATGTTATTTTTGTATGGAAATCGTGATTTTTGTAAATTTAGTTATCTCAGTAAATTTTTGACAAAATCAAAAGTTGTGCAGATATTTTAATGAAATAAAGCTCATTTGATTCACACTATATTAAACTAAATGTTTTAAGACAAACACTGTGATTTTTGTTGCAATAATTTTTTTTTTGTAAATTTTTTGTTTTATTTTTTAAAACTACAACGATATCTCTGAAACTACTAAGCCAAATTAAAAACAATGTAGGCACGGATTAAAGATAATTTTGTTGACGAGTTTAAGTTTTTTTTTTAATTGAATATGGTGAACCGTTTTCAAGTTATTTAAATATTTGTAGTGGAAGTGCCTTAGTTATGGACATAACGGTATATCGTGAAAAGTCGAGCTGATACAAAAAAACCAAGTGCAGATTTGGATTCAGCGTCCCAAATTACCTTTAATACAATATTCAGTTCTTAAACAACAAATACCTTGTTCCCTTGTGTAATCAATAAATCGAAAGGCCAGTCATTGGAAGTCTGTGTCATCAACTTCGAATTTCTCAGTTTTTCGCATGTTGGCAAACTGTCGTCATAGTTTGTTTTAGCGCCGGAAAACAAATCGAAAAACATTGTTTATCAGACCGCTCTTGACTGTTTTCGAATAAATTCAAATAAGTCACATTAAAATTTGAACTAAATGTGTTTTAATATTACTCTGGAGTTTATATGAAGGCGTTAACTTGGAGCGAGACGAAGTTCTCCGAGTCAGAAGTTGTATGTCAAAACAACGTTTGCCGGGTCAGCTAGTAAATTATTAAAAATTCTGATTGTCTACGTGGTGAATTTCCATTTTAAGAAACGCTAAATCACCAAGCAGGATATAAAAATCCCCGCGATCTAAATTGAACACATGCATAAGTATATAAATGGAATATTTTATTCTATAAGATTTAGTTCTTATCTGACAAAAGCTTGAGACTCTTCTTTCGAACCGACAATCAAACTACAATGAAGCTGCTAACCATATTGTGGGGTTTTGTTATAATAATACTGATGACTTCAAAGTGTGTGCAAAGTGTAAACTTCCTCTTGTATAAGAGAATATCGCGCACTATAAAAAATTGTGGCAAATATAAATGTGGAGCTAAATAGAGCTAAATTCGCTTAATTTTATTTTTATGTATTTTTACTATTAAGATATGAATGAAAAAGTTTAAATACACGACTGTGTACTATGTACCAACTTACTACAGCTTGGAGTAGGATGTATCGATGGCTAAAAACGAAAAAGTCTAATCTCAATTTTTTATACTTCTCAGGAGGAAGAAACTAAATAAAATCGGAGCAATTTTGTACGTAATTAGCTTGTTAGTACTTTTTTTGATGTCTATAAATTCATTATTTGTTAATATAAAAAAAATATTTATTGTACGATATGTGTATATGAGTCCCATTCCAAAATATGAAAAAATACACTATTTCTTCGAGATACGACCTTTTCATATTAAGCTATCGGTATGTAGATCTTAAAAGTTCACTGGTGTTTATTTTTTAATTTTAGTTTGGACTTGTGTTAGGGAATCTTAAAATCTATTTTTGTATACAGTGTGTATGTACATGATGGATGGATGCTGATAAGAAACGAGTGTGCACTATGGTGGTTCATTGTTTCAAAATATTTCTAAGAGTGAATAAATGAGATATTAAATAATTTACGATTAAACCAGTACAGTACCATCACCCTATATAATATATTGTTTTAGTTTGAAAGGTAGCAGAATGAGTGTGACAAATAGTTAGGGTTTCTGAGGTTTTGCCTCCTATCACAATATAAAATAACATACCAAATATCATTTTTATACCATCACCCTTAGGGATGAGGGTATATATCATTTGATACGACACAAAAGTGTAACACATAGAAGGAGTCACTTCAGACCCTAGGTTTCTTAGAACCAAATTCATGACTTTTTAAGTCATTTGAGCCATGTTCGTCTGTCTGTCTGTCTGTTGGCTGTCCGGCTGGTTCGCACGATAACTTTCGAAAGACGCAACCAAATGTCTTGAAAAATTGCACGAGTTAATATTTCCCCAAAACTACTTACTGTATTGCAAATGGCTACATGGCTCCGCCCCTTATGGTACCTCCCATACAAATGTACCTTTCCGCCCACTTTAGAAATCGAGTTATAATATCAATACACCCAACGGGATCGTACCCAAATTCTGTATTTAGTAAAGCTATAACAGGATAAAGTTTTGGAAAAATTTTTGAAAGCCTAGCCACGCCTCTTCTGGTACCTCCCATACAAATCTACCTTTCCGCCCACTATAGAGATGGAGAAATAATATCAATAAATTAAACGTGATCGTACCCAAATTCTATTTTGAGTAAAGCTATAACAAGATAAAGTTTTGGAGAAAAAAATTGGAAGTCTATTCACGCCCCATCTGGTACCTCCCATACACATCTGGTACCGCCCACTTTAGAAATCGATTAATATTATTAAAAGACCTAACGCGATCGTGCCCAAATTCTGTATTTGGTAAAGTTTAAGCAGGATAAAGTTTTGGAAAAAAATCTGGAAGTCTAGACACGCCCCTTCTGGTACCTCCCATACAAATGTACCACTCCGCCCACTTTAGAAATAGGGTAATAATATCAATACACTCGACACGATCGTGCTCAAATTCTGTATTTTGTTATATTATAACAGGACAAAGTTTTGGAGAAAAAATTGGAAGTCTAGACACGCCCCTTATGGTACCTCCCATACAAATGTACCTTTCCGCCCATTTTTGGGATGTAGTAATAATATCAGTACACCCAACGCAATCGTGCGCAAATTCTGTATTTAGTAAAGCTATAACAGGATAAAGTTATGGAGAATAAATCTGGAGCCTAAACACACCCCTTCACGTACCTCCCATATAAATGTACCACTCCGCCCAATTTCGAAATCGAGTAATAATATCAATAAAATAGACAATTATTTGTTTTACTGAGGGTAAGGGTAAATGTAAGTCGGGTTGCCCGACTGAAACTTTCTAACTGGTTTTAATTACAAATCGATTATTTTCAATAACTCAAGACTTAAACAATATATTATATTGGGTGATGGTAGTAGGGTGATCAGTTCGGTTTTCAGAAACCGGCTACTCGATTTTTTTCACTCATAAAAACCGTCGGTTTTTTTTAAATCCCTGTTTTTCGAATATCGAATAATCCGGTTATTTTTTGTCGAATCTCGGTTTTTTGGCGTTTGATCCTTTTATTTAAATTCATTCATAATTGTATTAAATGTGTACTCGTACATGTTTTTTTCCAGCTTCTGCCGGCTTCTGAGACTACAATATGGGGAAAAATATATGATTTCTATCTATCCAAAAAAGAAAAGTTAAAGAAAAAATTGATTTACTTAAAGCAGAAAAACCAGCGCATCTCTATTGTGGTCAATGAATGGTCGGATATATCTTATATAATATACATAAATGTTACTGTGCGAACACTTGATCCCGAAAGCAAAACGTTCAAAACCAATTATCAGTAAATTTATATGAAATTTTAAAAAGACGTCTATCAGAAAGACGTATTCAAACACTGAATAATCTCATTTTGTATTTAAGTACGAGTAAACTCCCAATTAGTGACGCATTTTTAAAAAATTCAAGTAAAAATGAAACAAAATAGTTAGCGTCCATTTTGTATTCACTATTATTTACAGAAAAACAAGATTCGTTTACAGATTTAAATGGCGAAATGATCGTTGATGCCACTGAAGATACTATAGAAACAGAACTAAATAAAGCTATAAAAAACGTTCAAAATCCTAAAACTACCATTAAAAACTCTACCAAAAATTTTCTTGTGGAAGATTTTTTATATATGAATAAGATTATTTAATGCCTTGTACACAATAAGTCCAACTGGTACATTGAGTGAGAGGGTATTTTTAATGGCAAGTTTTATAAAAATCAAAGAAAAAAATAGTTATACACCCAAGCACTTAAATTGTATCTTATTTCTTAAATGTTACTTTAGGGAAAACTAAAGATTAAATTAAATATATTTTTTATAGTCAAGTATTTACAAATGAATTGTTATGTTTTGTTTGTCTTTGTTAAATACCAAACTGATCACAGTAATGTTTTGCATTGTAATTATAATTAAACTAAAATTATACTATTTTAAGTATATTTGAATTATTTTCTGTTATTTTTCAATGAAATTTTTTGTCAAAAATTGTGTTTTAAATTGTTATTTGGCATACATTTGAAAACCGGATTATCCGGTTTATTGTAAATTTCAAAAAAAACAACCGGTTTTTTTTAAATGCCATTTTTCGAATAATTCGAAAACCGGTTTTCGCAAAAACCCGAATAATTGATCACCCTAGATAGTATTTATCAGTCAGTTCAACTGACTGAAATTTCTGTACTGGTTTTCTTAAAAACTTTATCCTGTTATAGCTTTACTAAATACAGATTTTGGGTACAATGCCGTTGGGTGTATTGATGTTATTACCCGATTTCTAAATTGGGCGGAATGATGTATTTGTATGGGAGGTACCAGAAGGGGCGGGGCCATGTTGCCCATTTGCAATACCGTAAGTAGTTTTGGGAAAATATTAACTCGTGCAAAATTTCAAATCCTTTGGTTGTGTCTTTCGAAAGTTATTGTGCGCACCAACCGAACAGACAGACATACGGACATAGCTCAAACGACTTAAAAAGTCATGAATCGAATTTGGTTCAAAGAAACCTAGGGTTTCTTTTATGTGTTACACTTTTGGGTCGAATCAAATGATATATACCCTCATCCCTAAGGGTGATGGTATAATTAAATGGCGAAAATGGCGCGAAACTTGCATTTGACGCTTTAAATAGCTGAAGGTCTCTGAATGACCTTATGGAGCCCACACGTTACTTTTGACATTGCACTGAAAAACAGTGCACTTCTGCTGTATCATAATTTGTATGCAAATTTTGAATTTTCTAATATCTATAAGTTAAGAAAGTCACACTGTGCGATGTGTCGGTATGTTATTATCTTAAAATAATCGTTGCCTACATTTTAAACAAATTCTAGTAGCTTAAAAGTAATAGATTTTCCGTCGCTTGGATGCAATTCTAAACCACTGTGCTTTCACGGTAATGGTGAAACCTTTAACATTCGTCAACATGCATGACTTGGTGTATGCTCATCTACTTACGAGCCTATCTCTACTCGCCAGTGTTATCAGCACTGCCCACCAAAAAAAAAGTCTAAAGGGATTCCCCGTTGTAGAATTTAACACAAAGCGCTTGCACAGCTTTACCCCAACCACGAAATTCTAATTGTCTCCGTGGTGAATTTCCATTTTAGGAAACGTAAAATCACCAAGCGGAATAAAAAAATCCCCGCAATCTGAATAATTGACATGCATAAGTATAAAAATGTAAAATCTTATTCTATAAGATTTAGTTCTTATCTGACCAAAGCTTGAGACTCATCTCCTGATCTACTACAATGAAGCTGCTTACAGTATTGTTTGGTTTGATTATAATAACACTGATGATTTCACTGCAAAGTGTAAACGGCGCCTGGCATAAGCGAATAACGCGCACGAGAAAAAATTGTGGCCAATACAAGTGTGGCACTAAATAGAGCTATATTCGTTCAACGTTTTTTTTTTTGTAGTGTAGTATAATTACTATTAAGATATAAATTTTTAAAAAGTTTAAATAAACGACTCTGTACTATGTACTAACATTATAGAAATGTACGTAGATCTTAAGAAACCATTGGTGTTTATTTTTTTATCAATATGCAAAATTGAACTTGTATAAAAGAGGTCAAAAATCTATTTATGTATACGGTGTATATGTATATAAAGTGTATACATACTAAGAATGGATGCTGATAAGAAGCGAGTGCGTACTTTGATGGTTTATGGTTACAAATTATTTATAGAAGTAAATGAAATACATACATAAAATCATTTGTGATTTAATAATACATACTCATATTTAGAAAATCATTTGTCAATTGTAACAACATGTCGTGGGAAATTAGCCTTGTTGACCAAACTCTTCAACATAAAGTTTTATGACTCCCAGAATTGTTCGTGGGAGTCACGATGATCGCATTGATTAGTATTAATTTGGTTTGTTTGAGTTAACGACCAATTCAGGATCACGGATAAGAACGACGCTTTTATGTTTATGTTGTATCGCTCATTTATGTAAGGGGCATTTCGTAGTGACTGGTAAGGCTTTTGACTTCAGCATTTGGCCAAATATGTGTTACAACTGCGTCAATACAAATAATAAGATAGTAAAATATAAAGTTAAGTGACCAATATATATAACTACTTTTTAAGAAGCTTAAATCAAGAAATTAACTTCTAAACTTTTATTATACCTCTGAACTATTCTTATACTGGTGGAACACTCAAAAATCTCTTTTTATACCATCACCCTTTGGGATGGGGGGAAAGTTCCAGTCAGGCAACCCGACTTAGATATACCCTCACCTTCTGTTAAACATAAAATGTTCTATTATATTGATATTATTACTAGATTTCTAAAGTGGGCGGAGTAATACATTTCCATGGGAGGTACCAGAGGCGTGTTTAGACTTTCAGTTATTTTTCTCCAAAACTTTGTCCTGTTATAGCTTTACTAAATACAGAATTTGGGCACCATAGTGTCGAGTGTATTGATATTATTACTCCATCTTCAAAGTGGGCAGAGTGGTACATTTGTATGGGAGGTACCAGAAGGGGCGTGTCTAGACATCCAGATCTTTTCTCCAAAACTTTATCCTGTTATAGCTTTACTAAAAACAGAATTTGGGCACTATCGTGTCAAGTGTATTGATATTATTATTCCATCTCTAAAGTGGGCGGAAAGGTACATGTGTATGGGAGGTACCAGAAGGGGCGTGTCGAAACTTGCAGATTTTTTCTGCAAAACTTTATCTTGCTCGAACTTTGCTAAATACAGAATTTGGATACGATCGCGTTAGATCTATTAATAATATTAATCGATTTCTACAGATGGGTAGATGGGGCGTGGCTAGACACAGTTATTTTTTTAAAACTGTATTCTGCTATAGCTTTAATTTGGGTACGATCGCGTTGGATTTATTGATATTATTTTATGTGGGAGGTACCAGAAGGGGCGTGGCTGGACTTCCAATTTTTTTTTTTCAAATCTTTATCCTGTTATAGCTTTACTAAGTACAGAATTTGGGTACGATCATGTCGAGTGTATTGATATTATTACACGATTTCTAAATTGGGCGGAATGATGTATTTGTATGGGAGGTACCAGAAGGAGCGGGGCCATGTAGCCCATTTGCAATAACGTAAGTAGTTTTGGGGAAATATTTACTCGTGCAAAATTTCAAAACATTTGGTTGCGTCTTTCGAAAGTTATCGTGCGTACCACCCGTACAGACGGACGGACATGGCTCAAATGACTTAAAAGTCATGAATCGAATTTGGTTCAAATAAACCTAGGGTCTAAAGTCACTCCTTCTATGTGTTACACTTTTGGGTCGTATCAAATTATATATACCCTCATCCCTAAGGGTGATAGTATAAAACAGTGCAACGCATTAAAAGAGACGATTAAAAGGGTCGAGTTAGACCCCAAGTATCCTAAGACCAAATTCGTTACAGACGATTGAGCTATGTCCGTCTGTCTGGTTGGATGGCTGGTGGAAATGACAATTTTACAGTATGTATTTTTATTTTCCAAAATGAAGTAATTGGATTGTAAATGGGAATAATAACCCCACTACTGCTGGTACCTCCCATACAAAATTACCATTTTTTTGGAAAATTAATATTTCTTTCATAACTTCCAAACGGACTGCTTGAGAATATTTGAATTTGATCAGTTTAATTACCTGATAATAGTAGACAAACCCCAAAAAAAACGAAATCTTTGACACACCCCTTCTGGTACCTCCCATACAAATGACTAATTTGACCTTCATAGTTTCACACACATATCTTTTTAGTATGTTAACTGAATTCAATCAAATTTTGTGCGTAATGTTCGCTTATGAAAATTGGACTCAGAAATGAATATGAAGTATATCGGTTCACGCCTTCTGGTAGCTCCTATACAAAATAACCTATTTTTGGAAAATTTATATTTCTCCCATAGCTTCCAAACGGACACTTGGGGGGTAATGAAAATTGATCGATTAATTTATATTGTGGTATGAGAAAAAAATTCAGAAAATCTAACTATTTGGCACACCCCTTCTGGTATCTCTCTATACAGATGACTGATTTGTCAAACAAAAGAGCCTAAAACGTGACAAATTTCCCTATACAATACTTGTTAACTTCCAATCGATATTAAATTATTATGGCATGTAACTTGGCAAAACGAATGATGCAGAACTTCTTCTTTTTGTGGCTACTTTCACGTGCAGTTCTCAAAATTGAGTTCCAAATCAATGAGTAGAAAAATTATGTACTGTGTAAGTCTTATTTGTAGCAAGGTATAACCTTATTGAAATTTGACTATATCGGCCGACCACATTTGGTACGTACCTCATTTCGGAAAATGAATATTTCCCTCATAACTTTCGAACTGCAGTATATATGAATTTTGTGCGTTAAATAATCTTGTAACAGTAGGCAAAACTGAAGAGAACCAAAACGTTTGCCACATCTATTCTGAAACATGTTCTACATGTATATCTTTTTTGTAAATACACAATTTTGCAGAAGGTAAACATTTATTGAACGTTGATTTTTCAAATTAAAATCGGACACGTTGTGAACCTACTGGCACCTATACCCCGTTGAATATTTGTCATTCTTAATATTTTGTATTTACAGGTGAAATATGAGAGTACATTAAAGAGAAGATACTACAACTGCAGAATTTTTAGAAATTCTTCTCAAAATTGAAAACGGAAACCGTCATGGGAAGGCAACAATACCACTAACACTCGACCAAGTTGTAAAAACTCTAAGCGAACTCAAGCGTTTAGCCAGACAATGAAAATATCAGAGGAAAATCAAACGATTGGCTATGTGAACGTATTATCTAAATGCCCAAAAATTATAGAGCAAATGAGTTGGTTAAACTCTTCCCACTGCCAGAAAGGTGTTATGCAAATTGCTAATATTCCTGCAGAATTCTTAAATTCTCTTAATCCTCCAGGATATGCACTACATTAACTAATCCTAAAAATAGACACTTCAGTAATGTTTTTACGAAATTTTAAAATCAACGTAACAGTGCAATATTACCAAACTGCGGATTAAAGCTATTCAGGGAAACGTTATAAAATGCGGTTATATTAACTGATTGTGGCAAACGAGAGTCAATGTTAATCCCACGCATTCCAATCGAATATAGATTCCAATTTAAGAAACTGCAGTTCGCTCTTACAATATCATTTGCAATAACGATCGATAACAAATCGCAAGCCCAATCTCAAATGCTTTTTCCTATGTTCAATTTTAATTGGTTTTCTGAAGACTTTTGTTCAACCGCCACTTGATACCATCAAACAAACTTTTTATAAACCAGTACAGAAATTTCAGTCAGATAAACTGACTGATAAATACCATCACCCAATATAAGATATTGTTGAAGTCTTAAGTTATTAAAATTCACCGATATGCCTGCTTGTGGAGCGTGAAAGGTTGTAGATAGCACTCTCGGTCAGTTATTTATATGGGAGTTACCAGAAGGGGTGTGTCAAAAAGTTAGGATTTCTGAGGTTTTGCCTCCTATTACAAATTAAATTAACCCAGGTGCCTGTTTGGAAATAATGGTGAAAATCTTAGTTTTTTTTTTAAAAAATACGTTTGTATGGGTGGTACCAGCAGGGGTCAACAGATTCAGTCCAAATTCATTCCTGAGTCAAATTTTTATAAGCGTACATTTACGCAAAATTTGACTGAATTCATTGGACTTACAAAAAAGATGTGTATGTAAAACTATGAGGATAAATTCGGTCATTTGTATGGGAGGTACCTGAAGGGATTTGTCAAATAGTTCGATTTTCTGAAGTTTAGCCTCCTATCACCATATAAAGTATCTGACAAATTTTTATTACTCCCCAAGTGTCCGTTTGGAAGTCATGGGAGACATATTAGTTTTCCAAAAATAGGTAAATATGCATGGGAGGTACCAGAAGGCGTGAACCGATATAGTCCATATTCATTCCTAAATCAACTTTTCATAAGCGAACATCAAACGCAAAATTTGAGTCAATTCAGTTTACTAACAAACCAGTACAGAAATTTCAGTCAGTTAAACTGACTGATAAATACCATCACCCAATATAAGATATTGTTTAAGTCTTGAGTTATTGAAATTAGCCGATTTGTAATTAAAACCAGTTAAAAAGTTTCAGTCGGGCAACCCAACTTACATTTACCCTTACCCTCAGTAAAACAAATAATTATACCATCACCCTTAGGGATGAAGGTATATATCATTTGATACGACCCAAAAGTGTAACACATAGAAGGAGTCACTTCAGACCCTAGGTTTCTTTGAACCAAATTCGATTCTTGACTTTTTAAGTCGTTTGAGCCATGTCCGTCTGTCTGTCTGTCTGGTGGCTGTCCGGCTGGTTCGCACGATAACTTTCGAAAGACGCAACCAAATCTTTTGAAATTTTGCACGAGTAATTATTTTCTCAAAACAAGTTACGGTATTGCAAATGGGCTACCTGGCTCCGCCCCTTCTGGTACCTCCCATACAAATACATCATTGCGACCACTTTAGAAATCGAGTAATAATATCAATACACCCTACGGGATCGTCCCCAAACTCTGTATTTAGTTAAGCTATAACAGGATAAAGTTTTGGAAAAAATTTTGAAAGCCTAGCCACGCCCCTTTTGGTACCTCCCAGACAAACCTACCTTTCCGCCCACTATGGAGATGGAGAAATAATATCAATAAATCAAACGTGATCGTACCCAAATTCTATTTTTAGTAAAGCAATAACGGGATAAAGTTTTGGAGAAAAAAATTGGAAGTCTATCCACGCCCCATCCGGTACCTCCCTTCCACATCTGGTACCGCCCACTTTAGAAAACGATTAATATTATTAAAAGACCTAACGCGATCGTGCCCAATTTATGTATTTGGTAAAGTTCAAGCAGGATAAAGTTTTGGAGAAAAATCTGGAAGTCTAGACACGCCCCTTCTGGTACCTCCCATACAAATGTACCACTCCGCCCACTTTAGATATAGGGTAATAATATCAATACACTAGACACGATCGTGCCCAAATTCTGTATTTTGTTATATTATAACAGGACAAAGTTTTGGAGAAAAAATTGGAAGTCTAGACACGCCCCTTATGGTACCTCCCATACAAATGTACATTTCTGCCCACTTTAGGGATGTAGTAATAATATCAGTACACACCACCCAATCGTGCCCAAATTCTGTATTTAGTAAAGCTATAACAGGATAAAGTTATGGATAATAAATCTGGAAGCCTAGACACACCCCTTTTCGTACCTCCCATACAAATGTACCACTCTGCCCACTTTCGAAATCGAGTAATAATATCAATATAATAGAGAACCAGTACAGAAATTTCAGTCAGACAGACGGACATGGTTCAAACGACTTAAAAAGTCATGAATCGAATTTGGTTCAAAGAAACCTAGGGTCTAAAGTGACTCCTTCTATGTGTTACACTTTTGGGTCGTATCAAATGATATATACCCTCATCCCTAAGGGTGATGGTATAACCAGTACAGAAATTTCAGTCAGTTAAACTGACTGAAAAATACCATCACCCAACATAAGATATTGTTTGTCTTGTTTTATTGAAATTAAATGATTTGTAATTAAAACCAGTTAGAAAGTTTCAGACGGGCAACCCGACTTACATTTACCCTTACCCTCAGTAAAATAAATAATTTTCTATTATATTGATATTATTACTCGATTTCGAAAGTGGGCGGAGTACATTTGTATGGGAGGTACGAGAAGGGGTGTGGTTAGGCTTCCAGATTTATTCTCCATAACTTTATCTTGTTATAGCTTTACTAATTACAGAATTTGAGCACGATTGCGTTGGGTGTACTGATATTATTACTAAAGTGGGCGGAAAGGTACATTTGTATGGGAGGTACTATAAGGGGCGTCGCTAGACTTCCAATTTTTTCAAAAAATGAAATGTTAAAAAGTTTTTTTTTGAGCAAACAGTGCAACGCACTTTTTCGGGAGTGAACCCAACTAATATCAAACGATAGCATTTGACCTCAGTTATAAAACCCTAAACTACATTTTTGGAACCATTGACTCATGGAGGTTATTCGTCTTCGGTGACTCTTAGTGACATTTTCCGGAGAATATTTCTGTAGAAGATTGTAATCCTTGACCTCCGTCCAAAGTTGACTTTTAAACAGTTTTTCAAAATTGGGCCAAAAATGTCCCATACGGGTGGTAGCTAGAGGGTTGAAATGTTCCGAGAAAATATTCCCCAAATTGTTTTAATATAGATCTCCGAAAACATGAAATATCCCAAACGTATTTTTACAGATGATTTTTCATATTCTACGATTCTACTTTTGACCACAAAAATCTAACTTTAAACCACAGTAAAAAAAATTTGCGACGTAGTGGAGCAAAATGGAGTTTAGGGTTTTGTTACTGAGGTCAAATGCTATCGTTTGATATTGTTTTGGTTCACGATATCTAAAACAACCGGCAACAAAGTTAGTAATTAAGAAGTTAGTAATTAAGAAAACAATGAATATTTATGTTGCAATACAATAATGATTCATAAGGATGGTAAGGGCTTATTATTCGAGAAATGGTGATTCAGCATCCATACGGGATTTATTGATGTTTAAAAAAAATCCTACAAAAATAGTAAACGGTGCGACATTAGACGTATAAATAAATACCTCGATGCCGTGAATGATTATTACTCATATGTCATATTTAGATGCATATCAAATTAGAGAACTTCTTCCATATCTCATTCATGAGATATAAAGGGGCAAAATAAGTTCTCATAATGTATTACTCGTAATATTGATTGTATCGCGGATAGATCAGTTCTACTATAACCACTGGGCCGAGAAAATTGCTGTTACAATTAAACATTATGGAGTTTTTTAAAATTATTTTCGTAATATTTCTTATCATTAGCATTAGAAATATTGTGACGATGGCTGGAATAAAAATTAATCCTATGAAATTCGCTACAAGGACTAGATCAAATTGTAAAATATTCAAATGTGGTTAAACAAACAAAAAAAAAATAAAGTTATGTTTTAAATATTGTGATTATTATTATGAGCCTTAAAACAACTTGACAACATATATATTTATATCTTAGAGTCTAAGTCAGAGACCGAAATAATAAGAGATTTCCATTCGCTTCGATCTTGTGCTCACCGTCTCCAGTCAGTCCTACCAAGCAGCGTCAGTGATTCCTTCACCTGCTCCTTCCAACGTAGTCGCGGTCTCCCTCTTTTGCGCCGTCCTTCGAGGTCTTGACAGAATATCTTTCGCGCTGGAGTTTCCTCATCCATCCTCACGAAATGGCATAACCAGCGTAATCGTTGCACTTTGATTCGCTTGACCACATCAATGTCGTGGTATAACTTGTACAATTCATAGTTCATTTGAATCCTGAACTCGCCGTTTACGCAAATGGGTCCATATACTTTGAGAAGTATTTTTCTCTCAAACACCGCCAGATGAGCTGCATACGCAGAGTAAGCACACATTATTCGGAGGCATAAAACAGGACCGGTAAAATTAGTGGTGTTTATAAGGTGATCGCGTAGCCCAAGGAAACACCTGTTGGCGAGCACTATTCTCCGTTTTATTTCATGGCTGACACTGTTGCCTTTGTTCATGGCGGATCCGAGGTAGATGAATTCAATAGTTCTCAACGTTTATGCAGCGTCCCCAACGGGAGGACAATTTGTTCGATGATACCATTAACTTCGTCTTGTCCTCATTCATTGGCAAACCCATTTTCGATGACTTCCATTCCACAGATGGGGAGACTGCTGTCCGACCGATAATGTCGATATCATCGGCATATGCGGGCAGCATGTGGTTCTTATTAAATATGGTGCCAGACATGTTTAACGCTGCTTTCCTTAACACCTCCCCATCACTATGTTGAACAGTATGCATGACAAACTATCACCCTGTCTAAGACCTCTCGTCGTATCGAATGGCGCAGATTGCTCCTTACCCAGCCGAACAGAGGATGAACAGTATGCATGACAAACTATCAGCCTGTCTAAGATCTCTCGTCGTATCGAATGGCGCAGATTGCTCCTTACCCAGCCGAACAGAGGATTTGGTATCCGTTAGGTACATCGACGATTTGCTTCTCATGGTTTTTCTCCAGAATCTGCCGTAGTGTAAATATCTGATCCATTGTGTAATGCCTGGTGTAAATCTGCACTGATAAGGTCCAATCAGATTTTCCACAATTGGCTAACTCCACGGTAGTTTTTACACTCGCTAAGACATAGCACACTGAGATACCAATCCTCTGGCATGCTCTCCTGAAGCGAAATATTCTCTGTGAGCTGTTGCATGCTTAAAAAACGAGCATTCACTTCAGTGAGGTGACGCGTGCGGTCCATCGATTACCACTTGATCTATTTGATTTCCCGCTACTTAATCGGGAGATATCCACGTTGCCTTGTGAATGTTTTTATAATCGTGTGCTGCTAATTGCAGAGAAATCAATCAGTGTGATTCCGTTTAGCGATGTGTCAGTATGCAGACAAAATTTTCCGACAGTTTAGCTAAAAACATTCTCCCGGCCTATTTTTGCACTAAAATCACCCAGCACGATTTTAACATCATGGCTCGGGCTACGGTCATATGTTTCTTCAATTTGGGCGTAGAATTCGTCTTAGACCTTGACACTTTTCTACTCTATCGGAGCATGAGCACATATCAGCGTGATTTAGAAAAAAGTTGCCTTCATTATTATGGTGGCGATTCTTTCACTGACAGGAGTAAACCTAGAGACCGGGTGTCGTAGTCTCTTGTCGACCACAAATCCACAACCAAACTCATGCTTATCCGCGTGACATCTGAAGTGCACGTCACACATCCTCATCCGCGAGCATCCATATCCAGTCCACCGGATTTCCTGTATAGCAGTAATGTCAGCCTTATACTCTTCGAGGACATCCGCCAGTTGATTAGAGGCACCTGGTCGGTATAGGGTTCTAACATTACAAATGCATATTCTTAAATCATTGTCCTTAAGACGTTTGCGGTGGTCCTTAACATTTTGGGGGAGTTCTTTTTCTCTCATTTCTCATTTTATTCGCTGCCATTATACTGGTGGCGGGTTGCAAGCCCAGTCCACCAGGTTCTGCATTTTATTCCTACTGCCAGGATTCATTTCATCCGCTCTTTCTGAGACAGACGTTGACCAGGAAGCCGCCTAATAAGAAACATACGCTATGGATTTTTTGTTTAACTAGGGGAACCACGGAGACATCACCCTCCTATTTCTACCTCTCTATATAACACCCCCTATATATAAAACATTGGTGGCCCCACAGATTCATCCTATTGACCGGTTCCCAGAATGAATTTTTTATGCCAATTCATAAATTGTGACGATATCCTCCTAATTCATTGCCAATATTGTATTCGCAGATATCTAATGGCTAAAATCTCCGCCGGAAAAACAACTACAATCGGAAGTGTTGCCTCCAATAGAGGCTCGCTCAAGACACCTGATCCTGTTCCGATGTCCATTTATGAGCCATCATAAAAGAGATGTCCTCTCTATCACTATCTCTGATCATGATGAAATATCCAAAGTCGAAACCATATGCATAGTATGTTCCGCTGTGCAGTCCTTCTTCGCAGCCATGTCTTCTGAACCATCATAAAATTGATGCGTAACCTAACTCTCATTGCCGGCGGTCAAGCTTTTTGCGATTTTATCGCACTTTTAGCCGGTACGGATAGGACAATTCAAATATTACCTCTCCACAAGCTCTAAATTTTATTCGGCGCTTAACTCAATAATCACTGCATCTATGGCTTTATTCACATTAAGGCAACCATTCGATTAATCGTGTTAAAAAACCGGTAAGAAAGTTTCAGTCGGGCAACCCGACTTACATATACCTTCAGTAAAACATAAAATTTTCTATTATATTAATATTATAACTCGATTTCTAAAGTGGGCGGAAATGTACATTTACATACGAGGTACCAGAAGGGGCGTGGCTAGACTTCCACTTTTTTCCAAAACTTTATCCTATTATAGGTTTACTAAATGCAGAATTTGGGTACGATCGTGGTGGTATTATTGATATTATTACTCCATCTCTAAAGTGGGCGGAAAGGTACATTTGTATGGGAGGTACCAGAAGGGGAGTGGCAAAGGTTTCGGTTTTCTTAGGGTTTGTCAAATTTTTTAAAGATAAATAAACTGGCCAAATTCAAATATCCTCCGGTCGTCTGTTAGGAAATTATGAAAGAAATATGAATTATCCAAAAATAGTAAATTTAGTATGGGAGGTACCGGAAGAGGGCTTTTCTGCCCATAAGTTCGTTTTAAAAAACACTAATACTGGTAAATTTGCATACTGTACGGTTAAGGTTTACTCGAGTTATCCTGCTGACCAGCCATCCAGCCAGGCAGACGGACATAGCTCATTGGTCTTAAAAAGTCCAGAACCGAATTTGGTCTTAAGATACTTAGGGTCTAACTCGTCTCCTTTAATGCGTTACACTTTTTTTCGTATCAAATTATATATACCCTCATCCTTAAGGGTGATGGTATACAAATTCGAAAAATTACACCTAACTGATTTGGTCGGTGCAGCAACGATATATCTCTAATTATACCATCACCCTTAGGGATGAGGGTATATATCATTTGATACGACCCAAAAGTGTAACACATAGAAGAAGTCACTTTAGACCCTAGGTTTCTTTGAACCAAATTCGATTCATGACTTTTTAAGTCGTTTGAGCCATGTCCGTCTGTCTGTCTGTCTGGTGGCTGTCCGGCTGGTTCGCACGATAACTTTCGAAAGACGCAACCAAATGTTTTGAAATTTTGCACGAGTTATTATTTTCTCAAAACTACTTACGGAATTGCAAATGGGCTACATGGCCCCGTCCCTTCTGGTACCTCCCATACAAATACATCATTCCGCCCAGTTTAGAAATCGAGTAATAATATCAATACACCCTACGGGATCGTCCCTAAATTCTGTATTTAGTAAAGCTATAACAGGATAAAGTTTTGGAGAAAAAATTGGAAGTCTATCCACGCCCCATCTGGTACCTCCCATACACATCTGGTACCGCCCACTATAGAAATCGATTAATATTATTAAAAGACCTAACGCGATCGTGCCCAAATTCTGTATTTGGTAAAGTTTAAGCAGGATAAAGTTTTGGAGAAAAAATCTGGAAGTCTAGACACGCCCCTTCTGGTACCTCCCATACAAATGTACCACTCCGCCCACTTTAGAGATGGAATAATAATATCAATACACTTGACACGATCGTGCCCAAATTCTGTATTTAGTAAAGCTATAACAGGATAAAGTTTTGGAGAAAATATCTGGATGTCTAGACACGCCGCTTCTGGTACCTCCCACACAAATGTGCCACTCCGCCCACTTTAGAAATAAGGTAATAATATCAATACACTCGACCCAAATTCTGTATTTTGTTATGTTATAACAGGACAAAGTTTTGGAGAAAAAATTGGAAGTCTAGCGACGCCCCTTATAGTACCTCCCATACAAATGTACCTTTCCGCCCACTTTAGAGATGGAATAATAATATCAGTACACCCAACGCAATCGTGCTCAAATTCTGTAATTACTAAAGCTATAACAGAATACAGTTATGGAGAATAAATCTGTAAGCCTAACCACACCCCTTCTCGTACCTCCCATACAAATGTACCACTCCGCCCACTTTCGAAATCGAGTAATAATATCAATATAATAGAAAATTATTTATTTTACTGAGGGTAAGGGTAAATGTAAGTCGGTTTGCCCGACTGAAACATTCTAACTGGTTCTAATTACAAATCGCTTAATTTCAATAACACAAGACTTAAACAATATCTTATATTGGGTGATGGTATTTCTGTACTGGTTTTATTTGTAATGCTTAAAATAAACAATATTACTAACAATATAGAAACCAGTACAGAAATTTCAGTCAGTTAAACTGACTGATAAATACCATCACCCAATATAAGATATTGTTTAAGTCTTGTGTTATTGAAATTAACCGATTTGTAATTAAAACCATTAAAATCAGTCGGGCAACCCGCCTGACATTTACCCTTACCCTCAGTAAAGTAAATAATTTTCTATTGCTCTATTTCGAAAGTGGGCGGAGTGGTACATTTGTATGGGAGGTACGAGAAGGGGTGTGGTTAGGCTTCCACAGTTATTCTCCATAACTTTATCCTGTTATAGCTTTACTAATTACAGAATTTGAGCACGATTGCGTTGGGTGAACTGATATTATTACTACATCCCTAAAGTGGGCGGAAAGGTGAAATTGTATGGGAGGTACCAGAAGGGTCGTGGCTAGACTTCCAATTTTTATACCATCACCCGTAGGGATGAAGGTATATATCATTTGATACGACCCAAAAGTGTAACACATAGAAGGAGTGACTTTAGACCCTAGGTTTCTTTGAACCAAATTCGATTAATGACTTTTTAAGTCGTTTGAGCCATGTCCGTCTGTCTGTCTGTCCGGCTGGTTCGCACGATAACTTTCGAAAGACGCAACCAAATGTTTTGAAATTTTGCACGAGTTAATATTTTCCCAAAACTACTTACAGTATTGCAAATGGGCTACATGGCTCCGCCCCTTCTGGTACCTCCCATACAAATACATCATTCCGCCCACTGTAGAAATCGAGTTATAATATCAATATCAATCAATACACCCAACGGGATCGTACCCATATTCTGTACTTAGTAAAGCTATAAAAGAATAAAGTTTTGGAAAAACCAGTACAGAAATTTCAGTCAGTTAAACTGACTGATAAATACCATCACCCAATATAATATATTGTTTAAGTCTTGAGTTATTGAAAATAATCGATTTGTAATTAAAACCAGTTAGAAAGTTTCAGTCGGGCAACCCGACTTACATTTACCCTTACCCTCAGTAAAACAAATAATTTTCTATTTTATTGATATTATTACTCGATTTCGAAATTGGGCGGAGTGGTACATTTATATGGGAGGTACGTGAAGGTGCCGTGACATAACCCCACACGGACATAATCCCCAAAACGATTTTGGGGCTTATGTCCGGACAACTTGGCGGACATAACCCCCAATTTCATTGGGGATTATGTCCGACACTAATCTGCGGACATAAGCCCCAATGGGGATTATGACCGAATTTGTTGTTGTTTTTAGTATTTCAACATATGAAGAGAACAATTTTAAATATTGCTATTGTAGCGAGGGACGAATGCGCTGGGGGGCACGCCCCCCACCGCATCCGCCGTAGCTAGTCTCGTTGCATACTTAATCTGTCTCACTGCAGCACGAGACGAATGCGGTGGGGGGCACGCCCCCCGCCGCATACGCCGTAGTTAGTCTCGTTGCGTACTTAATCTGTCTCACTGTAGCACGAGACGAATGCGGTGGGGGGCACGCCCCCCGCCGCATACGTCGTAGTTTGTTAGTTACTTAAAAAGTCACTCTTTTTTTAGGGGGTGGGCGTCCGCCCACCCCCATTTCATCAACTTCATCAACCTTTTTCATTACTTTTAATTTTTTAGTCGCAAAATTAGTTTGGGTGTTATGTCCGTTATATTTGTTGGGGCTTATGTCCGTTATGCCCCGCGGACATAATCCCAAATGCAAATTGGGGGTTATGTCCGCAGAGCGTGGCGGACATAAGCCCCAAAATCTTGTTGGGGATTATGTCCGTGGGGGTTATGTCCGGGCACCGTACGTGAAGGGGTGTGTTTAGGCTCCAGATTTATTCTCCATATCTTTATCCTGTGTGTTCTGGACGTACGAGTGATTAGGGGTGCGAACATTGACTCCGATCACTTCCTTACCGCAGTTAAGGTACGCACAAGACTAAGCATGGCGAAAAACGTACGTAACCAGGCACAACGAAAGCTGGACATCGGTAAACTGCGGACCACAGAGGTAGCAAACGCCTACTCCAACCACCTAACTCAACTGCTGCGGAATGCTCCAACCCCTGACAATATAACCTCGCAGTGGCAAAATATAGCCGACTCCTTAGAACGGGCTGCGAGAAGCGTACTTGGGTACTCAAAGCCGTCTCAAGAAGATGCCTGGTACGATGATGAATGTCGCAATGCCACGAGAGAGACGGTTGCTGCTTACAGGGCGAAACTGCAGCCAATGGCAACGCGAGCTGTTCGTGAACGGCACAGGGAGAAGAGACGACAGGCAACGCGTCTTTTTAGAAGAAAAAAGAAGGAGCTGAAGAAGAGGCAGGACGAGTGCACTGAGTTGCTCCGAAGTAGAGGGGAAGCCCGAAAATTCTACAAGAGAGTGAAAGCGAGAATGCGTGGAACAGGGTTGCCCTCCTGCAAGGACAGCGATGGTCAGCTAGTGACGGACCCGGATAACGTTCTAAAGATATGGAGAGATCACTTTAGAAATTTACTGGATACTGACACCACTCCAGAAGACCCCGCTCCAATCTATGACGATGGTATTAACTGTCCACCTCCGAGTCAGAGCGAGATACGTATGGCCATCTCCCGCCTTAAAAACAACAAAGCTGCTGGAGCCGATGGTCTCCCTGCTGAATTGTTTAAGGCTGGCGGGGAGGAGCTGATTAGGAGCATGCATCAGCTCATGGAGAACATCTGGCAAGAGGAGAGCATGCCCGGGGATTGGAGTCTCAGTCTGTTATGTCCCGTATACAAGAAAGGAGATCGTAGTGAATGTAAGAACTACCGTGGAATAAGCCTATTACCAATTACGTACAAGGTCCTTTCAAGCATATTGTGTGAACGTCTAAAGCCAATTGTAGAAAAACTAATTGGACCATATCAGTGCGGCTTTAGACCTGGCAAATCTACGACGGATCAAATATTCACGTTACGACAAATCCTGGAAAAAACCCATGAAAGGCAGATCGACACCTACCACCTCTTTGTCGACTACAAAGCTGCCTTCGACTCTCCGATAAGGAATAGGCTTTATGAGGCTATGTCTGAGTTTGGTATTCCTGCAAAGCTAATCCGACTTTGCAGATGTACCCTAGAAAACACCAAATCCTCTATTAAGATTGGTAAAGATCAGTCTGAACCATTCAACACGGAAAGAGGTCTCAGGCAGGGCGATAGCCTGTCCTGTACACTATTTAATATAGTTATGGAGAAGGTGATGAGAAAGGCTGGTGTCAACATGTCTGGCACCATATTCCACAAAAGCCACATGCCACTAGCCTACGCCGATGATATAGATATCATTGGCCGAAATCTGCGGGACGTTACTGCAGTCTTCTCATCCCTAGAAAAGGAGTCGGCAAAAATGGGTTTAGCGGTCAACGAGGACAAAACAAAAATAATGATTTCGACGAACAAAGAGTCCTCTCGATGGGGACGCAGCGTCAACGTTGAAAATTATTGTTTTGAGGTAGTAGATGAGTTTACCTACCTCGGATCTTCCGTCAATAAGAAAAATAATGTCAGCCAAGAAATTAAGTGCTAGCCAATAGATGTTTTTACGGACTTCGGCAACTTTAGTAATACCACCTTATCTCGGAATACTAAGAAACAGCTTTACCAGGTGCTAATCTTACCCGTTCTTCTGTATGCTGCCGAATCATGGGTGCTTACGACAACGGACATACAAAACCTGGGAGTATTCGAGAGGAAAGTACTCCGAAAAATTTATGGACCTATCTGTGTCGACGGCGAGTTTTGCCATCGGATGAACCATGAGCTGTATGAGCTTTACCACGACATCGACGTAGCTAAAAGAGTCAGAATGCAACGACTACGATGGCTGGGTCATGTTGCCAGGATGGATGTAAATGCTCCAGCGAGAAAGGTGTTTGAAGGCGAACCTGAAGGACGGCGCAGAGCAGGGAGACCCAAACTCCGTTGGAAGGACCAAGTGGTAGGCGACGTGCCACCATCTGGTAGGACTAACTGGAGAACACACGCACAAGACCGAAGCGTGTGGAATTCTTTAGTACTTCAGGCCTCAAACTTATGAACCATGTTCGTAAGTTGTAATGGGCCACTTAAGTAAGTAAGTAAGTAAGTAAGACTCAAATCGAGATAAACTGACCAAAAGAGTTCAAACAAACGTGTCGCTGTTAAATGACGAGTACAAGAACATGTACGATTCGCTGATGAAGGTTGTTCACAGGCAAGAAATTTTTTTTGTTGACTCTGGCAACAATTCGGTCAAGATCTCAAATAACTTTGACCGCTGCTTCCTCTGGCATGGCTGCTACATTGTTGGAAGGCAGTCGTACTGAGCTTTGGAAGTAGTTGACCGAACGATGAAGGATTTACGAGGTGATTTTAAACGATTTGGTGGGGCTATGATTTTGCTCACGAAATCTATTGCTGCTGATTTACTTAAGCCATGCTTGAAATCGTCGTCAATGTCAAGAAGTTAAAATTTACCAAGAACATAAGAGTCTCATTGAAGAACCTCCCATCGTCTACTGAATTCTCGAGACAACCGCTGGCGCTTGACAATGGCCAAATTCGTGTTGATGTTTCCACTGTCTTACGAATTCCGATTATTCCAACTGATCATCCATTCCTATTTCCCGTTCGGTTGGCTTTGGCAATGACAATCAATACATCGCAAGGCAAATCGTTGGAAGTATGTGGGATTAATCTAGAATTTCACGGATTTTCGTGCAGCCAATATAACATTTGCTTTTCGTATTTTGGAAGCCGTTTTTGCGGCAGAAAACTAATCCAAAAACTTTAATTATTATACCACTCTCTACAGAGTTTATCTGAATGCATTTAATTGGGGCGAGACAAAGTTCGCCGGGTCCGCTAGTATTACAATAAAAATTTGTGCTAGTACATATAATAAATGCTTATTGAATCTAAAATAAAATGTAAATTCTTAAATGATCTATTAACATAAATATATGTATATTATATTTTTATTATATTATAATTTTTTAACATTATATATTTCTTGTATTATTACAACGATTAGTGAATTGTACTTTTTGTTTATATAATGCAATTGGTATTGATTTGTTTTGTTTTGTTTTAATAAATGTACTTAGTACCTTTTTTAAAAACTGCTTTCTTTTTTCTCGTTTTATTTTATTTGATTAATCGGTTAATCGAATAATTTGATTTGGTTTTGTTCGGTTAGTTGTCAGATTAAAATTTACGATTAGCTTCTTACTTAATTTCCCTTTGCACCCCATGAATGAGGTATGGGATAGCTTTTCGCGTTGTTGTGAATTAACACGCTTTCTATTTTTAGATTCACAACTAACGGCACCTACTTGTTTATCGACGAATGCGAACGTCACTGTTTTGAGAAGCTCTTACTAGACACGCCGATTGAATCGACGCTTAATACTGCGAAGTTGCTGTCAACAACATTCGAGGGGAGCCGACAATGAAAGAAAAAAGTATTTATTTTTTTTATCTTTTAAGATGACTGAAGCCAGGTTTGAACCTGCGATCTCCCGCATGGTAGTCGCGTGTTCTAACCACTATGCCACGGCCGGTCCCGTTACTATTAGCGATCAACCGAATAATCAAAAATCCGAATAAATGGGTACCCTAATTCACATGTCTTTCCTTTTGCTCACTATTATTCGTTAAGTAACATGAGTGCCATTTCAGCTCTGCATCTCATCCAATAAAATTTTAAAATAATTTTAAATATTTCTTTGACAAATTATTTAATTATACAATAAATACAATGTTGTTGCCTCGGTTCCACAGTACATGCATATTACTCATGTTTCATTTTTAAATAATATTACCATAGTGCTCTTGGTGCTGGTAGTGCTGTTGGCATTCGAGGTTTTTTTTATCACAAACAAATCAGTTGTACAATAACCACAGGGCTGACAAATTCATTGGAATACCACTAAACATTATGGATTTGTTAAGAATACTTTTTGTGGCATTGCTCATAGGCCTTATAAACACTGTGACTACGGCAAAAATTTTAAAGATTCCTGAAACCCATAAAATTGGGAAAGGTGTAGCTATCACAACTAAAAGAAATTGTTCAAGATACAAATGTGGTCCTTGAACTAAACAAATCAATTAAAGTGTAAAATAAAAACAATTACAGTCGAAACTCTCTATAACGTTTTCCAAGGGACTGGATATTTGGTTCGCTATAAAGAAAATTCGCTATATAGAAAAGAAAAACAATTTTGTTCCTTTTAACATTTTTTATTTGTAGTTGTCAGTTATATTGGTTTGGTTTCATTGAAAGAAAATCAATTAAAACTTTATTTTAAAAAAAAAATATTTTGGATGTTGGTTTTAAATAAAATAGTTTTTAAATATGGAAATGAAGTTAACCCAAATATTTGTAATGTATTTTTTTGATTGTTACATTTTTGACCGACCGTGACATGACGGTTAGAACACACGCCAATCATGCGATTGTCCTAGGTGAACGCTGCGTGAACGTATATAACTATAACTTTGAAGTGGTAACTTGACTCCGCCGTAAACAAATGTAATAAAGTCATCCTGAAAACGAGTGTTGATCGCAAACCGCTTCTACTATGCACTTTGCAAACGATTTAATGACAAAAACCTCTTTAGAAGAACAATGATATGTGACAGGATATGTGACCCCTTATAGATGTCCAAAAGATGAATCAACTGAAATGAAATTCAATGAAATCGATTTCAAGTGCATTCCTGGTACTAGGGAGCTACACTATTCTTCAGAAAAGGTTGCAAAATCACAAATGTCCGCTGTACGTTGCATAATATATGCATATATTTCAAATGCAATGCTAACGCAAACGATGTTGAACATTTCGATAATATGTATTAGCATACAAATATTAGAAATATTATTGGAAATAATCTGTAATGCTTATTTACCCTGATTAATTAAACCATATATGGTTTTCTAAAAAAGTTAAAATATTTTGAAGATTATGTTCGTATTAATTAATTTTAATTTAGGACAGTACCATAATGTTCATTTAATGAAACTTTACTTAAAATGTAATCAAAATTATGACTTACACAAAGTGCGTTACGGACAAACACAATTTTCCACAGCAACGAAGTGTCTACCAAAATTTTTTGAATTTTAGCGGAATTTATTGTGATCACACAATATTCTTATTTATTCTTTTTTTTGTAAAATAAAGAAGACTTGTTGGGGTTTTATAAAGAAATTACTTCACATTTAAAATACTTTTACCTTTTATGTTAATTCAATTTAAAAACGGTACCTGAGAAACTAATCGCAAAAAGAAGCTTAATTGGGGATCACTAAGAAATACTTAGGAAATCATATCTATAGGTGGAGATATGACCATGAAATGGATGGCCAATGGTGAATTTTCATATGGCACTCTTTAAATGCGTTTATCTCGTAAACTAAGCGTCTAATCGTAAAAAGGAGCTTAATTTGTGATCAC
Organism: Muscina levida; assembly: GCA_964034835.1. Lineage (NCBI taxonomy): Eukaryota > Metazoa > Arthropoda > Insecta > Diptera > Muscidae > Muscina > Muscina levida. The sequence goes on along the minus strand of OZ035883.1, from coordinate 112,834,827 downwards.
TATAAAATATATACAAAATCACTGGTAATAGATGGGGATATGACCACGGAATGATCATAAAAAGGAGCTTAATTTGTGATCACTATGAAATATATACGAAATCACTGGTAATAGTTGGGGATATGACCATGAAATGGGTGGCCAATGGTGGATTTTCATATGGCAAACTTTAAATGCGTTTATCTCGTAAACTAAGCGTCTAATCGCAAAAAGGAGCTTTATTTGTGATCACTATGAATTATATACGAAATCACTGGTAATATATGGGGATATGACCATGAAATGGGTGGCCAATGGTGGATTTTCATATGGCAAACTTAAATTGCGTTTATCTCGTAAACTAAGCGTCTAATCGCAAAAAGGAGCTAAATTTGTGATCACTATGAAATGTTTAAGAAATCACTAGTAATAGATGGGGATATCAACATGGAATAGATGGCCAATGGTGGATTTTCATATGGCAAACATTAAACGCGTTTATCTCGTAAACTAAGCGTCTAATCGCAAAAAGGAGATTTATTTGTGATCACTATGAAATATATGCAAAATCACTGGTCTAATCGCAAAAAGGAGCTTAATTTGTGATCACTATGAAATATATGCAAATTAACTGGTAATAGATGGGGATATGACCATGAAATGGGTGGCCAATGGTGGATTTTCATATGGCAAACTTTAAATGCGGTTATCTCGTAAACTAAGCGTCTAATCGCAAAAGGAGCTTATTTTGTGATCACTATGAAATATATGCAAAATCACTGGTCTAATCGCAAAAAGGAGCTTAATTTGTGATCACTATGAAATATATGCAAAATCACTGGTCTAATCGCAAAAAGGATCACTATGAAATATATGCAAAATCACTGGTCTAATCGCAAAAAGGAGCTTAATTTGTGATCGCTATGAAATATATGCAAAATCACTGGTAATAGATGGGGATATGACCATGAAATGGGTGGCCAATGGTTGATTTTCATATGGCAAACTTTAAATGCGGTTATCTCGTAAACTAAGCGTCTAATCGCAAAAATGAGCTTTATTTGTGATCACTATGAAATATATGCAAAATCACTGGTAATAGATGGGGATATGACCATGAAATGGGTGGCCAATGGTGGATTTTCATATGGCTAACATAAAATGCATTTATCTCGTAATCTAAGCGTCTAATCGCAAAAAGGAGCTTAATTTGTGATCACTATGAAATTTATACGAAATCACTGGTAATAGATGGGGAGATGACCACGAAATGGGTGGCCAATGGTGGATTTTCGTATGGCAAACTTTAAATGCGTTTATCTCGTAAACTAAGCGTCTAATCGCAAAAAGGAGCTTAATTTGTGATCACTATGAAAAATATACGAAATCACTGGTAATAGATGGGGATATGACCATGAAATGGGTGGCCAATGGTGGATTTTCATATGGCAAACTTTAAATGCGTGTATCTCGTAAACTAAGCGTGTAATCGCAAAAAGGAGCTTAATTTGTGATCACTATGAAAAATATACGAAATCACTGGTAATAGATGGGGATATGACCACGGAATGGATGGTGGATTTTCATATGGCAAACTTTAAATGCGTTTATCTCGTTAACTAAGCGCCTAATCGCAAAAAGGAGCTTAATTTGTGATCACTATGAAATTTATACGAAATCACTGGTAATAGATGGGGATATGACCGTGAAATGGGTGGCCTATGCTGAATTTTCATATGCCAAACTTTAAATGCGTTTATCTCGTTAACTAAGCGCCTAATCGCAAAAAGGAGCTTAATTTGTGATCACTATGAAATTTATACGAAATCGCTGGCAATAGATGGGGAGATGACCACGAAATGGATGGCCAATGCTGGATTTTCATATGGCAAACTTAAAATGCGTTTATCTCGTAAACTAAGCGTCTAATCGCAAAAAGGAGCTTAATTTGTGATCACTATGAAATATATACGAAATCACTGGTAATAGATGGAGATATGACCATGAAATGGGTGGCCAATGGTGGATTTTCATATGGCAAACTTTAAATGCGTTTATCTCGTAAACTAAGCGTCTAATCGTAAAAAGGAGCTTAATTTTAATAGATGGGGATATGACCATGAAATGGTGGATTTTCATATGGCAAACTTTAAATGCGTTTATCTCGTAAACTAAGCGCCTAATCGCAAAAAGGAGCTTAATTTGTGATCACTATGAAATATATGCAAAATCACTGGTAATAGATGGGGATATGACCATGAAATCGGTGGCCAATGTTGGATTTTCATATGGCAAACTTTAAATGCGTTTATCTCGTAAACTAAGCGTCTAATCGCAAAAAGGAGCTTAATTTGTGATCACTATGAAATATATACGAAATCACTGGTAATAGATGGGGATATGACCATGAAATGGATAGCCAATGGTGGATTTTCATATGGCAAACTTTAAATGCGTTTATCTCGTAAACTAAGCGTCTAATCGCAAAAAGGAGCTTAATTTGTGATCACTATAAAATATATACGAAATCACTGGTAATAGATGGGGATATGACCATGAAATGGGTGGCCAATGGTGGATTTTCATATGGCAAACTTTAAATGCGTTTATCTCGTAAACTAAGCGCCTAATCGCAACAAGGAGCTTAATTTGTGATCACTATGAAATTTATACGAAATCGCTGGCAATAGACGGGGAGATGACCACGAAATGGATGGCCAATGCTGGATTTTCATATGGCAAACTTTAAATGCGTTTATCTCGTAAACTAAGCGTCTACTCGCAAAAAGGAGCTTAATTTGTGATCACTATGAAATATATACGAAATCACTGGTAATAGATGGGGATATGACCATGAAATGGATAGCCAATGGTGGATTTTCATATGGCAAACTTTAAATGCGTTTATCTCGTAAACTAAGCGCCTAATCGCAAAAAGGAGCTTAATTTTATTAGATGGGGATATGACCATGAAATGGTGGATTTTCATATGGCAAACTTTAAATGCGTTTATCTCGTAAACTAAGCGCCTAATCGCAGAAAGGAGCTTAATTTGTGATCACTATGAAATATATGCAAAATCACTGGTAATAGATGGGGATATGACCATGAAATCGGTGGCCAATGTTGGATTTTCATATGGCAAACTTTAAATGCGTTTATCTCGTAAACTAAGCGTCTACTCGCAAAAAGGAGCTTAATTTGTGATCACTATGAAATATATACGAAATCACTGGTAATAGATGGGGATATGACCATGAAATGGATAGCCAATGGTGGATTTTCATATGGCAAACTTTAAATGCGTTTATCTCGTAAACTAAGCATCTAATCGCAAAAAGGAGCTTAATTTGTGATCACTATGAAATATATACGAAATCACTGGTAATAGATGGGGATATGACCATGAAATGGGTGGCCAATGGTGGATTTTCATATGGCAAACTTTAAATGCGTTTATCTCGTAAACTAAGCGCCTAATCGCAAAAAGGAGCTTAATTTTAATAGATGGGGATATGACCATGAAATGGGTGGTCAATGGTGGATTTTCATATGGCAAACTATAAATGCGTTTATCTCGTAAACTAAGCGCCTAATCGCAAAAAGGAGCTTAATTTTATTAGATGGGGATATGACCATGAAATGGTGGATTTTCATATGGCAAACTTTAAATGTGTTTATCTCGTAAAATAAGCGCCTAATCGCAATCGCAAAAAGGAGCTTAATTTCTGATCACTATGAAATATTTAAGAAATCACTGATAATAGATGGGGATGTGATCATGAAATGGGTGGTCAATGGTGGATTTTCATATGGCAAACTTTAAATGCGTTTATCTCGTAAACTAAGCGCCTAATCGCAAAAAGGAGCTTAATTTTAATAGATGGGGATATGACCATGAAATGGTGGATTTTCATATGGCAAACTTTAAATGCGTTTATCTCGTAAACTAAGCGCCTAATCGCAAAAAGGAGCTTAATTTGTGATCACTATGAAATATATGCAAAATCACTGGTAATAGATGGGGATATGACCATGAAATCGGTGGCCAATGTTGGATATTCATATGGCAAACTTTAAATGCGTTTATCTCGTAAACTAAGCGTCTAATCGCAAAAAGGAGCTTAATTTGTGATCACTATGAAATATATACGAAATCACTGGTAATAGATGGGGATATGACCATGAAATGGGTGGTCAATGGTGGATTTTCATATGGCAAACTTTAAATGCGTTTATCTCGTAAATTAAGCGTCTAATCGCAAAAAGGAGCTTAATTTTAATAGATGGGGATATGACCATGAAATGGTGGATTTTCATATGGCAAACTTTAAATGCGTTTATCTCGTAAACTAAGCGTCTAATCGCAAAAAGGAGCTTAATTTCTGATCACTATGAAATATTTAAGAAATCACTGATAATAGATGGGGATGTGATCATGAAATGGGTGGTCAATGGTGGATTTTCATATGGCAAACTTTAAATGCGTTTATCTCGTAAATTAAGCGTCTAATCGCAAAAAGGAGCTTAATTTTAATAGATGGGGATATGACCATGAAATGGTGGATTTTCATATGGCAAACTTTAAATGCGTTTATCTCGTAAACTAAGCGCCTAATCGCAAAAAGGAGCTTAATTTGTGATCACTATGAAATATATGCAAAATCACTGGTAATAGATGGGGATATGACCATGATATCGGTGGCCAATGTTGGATTTTCATATGGCAAACTTTAAATGCGTTTATCTCGTAAACTAAGCGTCTAATCGCAAAAAGGAGCTTAATTTGTGATCACTATGAAATTTATACGAAATCGCTGGCAATAGATGGGGAGATGACCACGAAATGGATGGCCAATGCTGGATTTTCATATGGCAAACTTAAAATGCGTTTATCTCGTAAACTAAGCGCCTAATCGCAAAAAGGAGCTTAATTTGTGATCACTATGAAATATATACGAAATCACTGGTAATAGATGGAGATATGACCATGAAATGGGTGGCCAATGGTGGATTTTCATATGGCAAACTTAAAATGCGTTTATCTCGTAAACTAAGCGTCTAATCGCAAAAAGGAGCTTAATTTGTGATCATTATGAAATTTATACGAAATCACTGGTAATAGATGGGGATATGACCATAAAATGGGTGGCCAATGGTGGATTTTCATATGGCAAACTTAAAATGCGTTTATCTCGTAAACTAAGCGTCTAATCGCAAAAAGGAGCTTAATTTGTGATCACTATGAACTTTATAAGAAATCACTGGTAATAGATGGGGATATGACCATGAAACGGGTGGCCAATGGTGGATTTTCATATGGCAAACTTTAAATGCGTTTATCTCGTAAACTAAGCGTCTAATCGCAAAAAGGAGCTTAATTTTAATAGATGGGGATATGACCATGAAATGGGTGGCCAATGGTGGATTTTCATATGGCAAACTTTAAATGCGTTTATCTCGTAAACTAAGCGCCTAATCGCAAAAAGGAGCTTAATTTTAATAGATGGGGATATGACCATGAAATGGTGGATTTTCATATGGCAAACTTTAAATGTATTTATCTCATAAACTAAGCGCCTAATCGCAAAAAGGAGCTTAATTTGTGATCACTATGAATTATATACGAAATCACTGGTAATATATGGGGATATGACCATGAAATGGGTGGCCAATGGTGGATTTTCATATGGCAAACTTTAAATGCGTTTATCTCGTAAACTAAGCGTCTAATCGCAAAAAGGAGCTTAATTTTAATAGATGGGGATATGACCATGAAATGGGTGACCAATGGTGGATTTTCATATGGCAAACTTTAAATGCGTTTATCTCGTAAACTAAGCGTCTAATCGCAAAAAGGAGCTTAATTTGTGATCACTATGAAATATATACGAAATCACTGGTAATAGATGGGGATATGACCATGAAATGGTGGATTTTCATATGGCAAACTTTAAATGCGTTTATCTCGTAAACTAAGCGCCTAATCGCAAAAAGGAGTTTAATTTGTGATCACTATGAAATATTTAAGAAATCACTGGTAATAGATGGAGATATGACCATGAAATGGGTGGCCAATGGTGGATTTTCATATGGCAAACTTTAAATGCGTTTATCTCGTAAACTAAGCGTGTAATCGCAAAAAGGAGCTTAATTTGTGATCACTATGAAATATATACGAAATCACTGGTAATAGATGGGGATATGACCACGAAATGGGTGGCCGATGATGGTTTTTCATATGGAAAACTTTAAATGCGTTTATCTCGTAAACTAAGCGTCTAATCGCAAAAAGGAGCTTAATTTGTGATCACTATGAAATATATACGAAATCACTGGTAATAGATGGGGATATGACCATGAAATGGTGGATTTTCATATGGCAAACTTTAAATGCGTTTATCTCGTAAACTAAGCGCCTAATCGCAAAAAGGAGTTTAATTTGTGATCACTATGAAATATTTAAGAAATCACTGGTAATAGATGGGGATATGACCATGAAATGGGTGGCCAATGGTGGATTTTCATATGGCAAACTTTAAATGCGTTTATCTCGTAAACTAAGCGTCTAATCGCAAAAAGGAGCTTAATTTTAATAGATGGGGATATGACCATGAAATGGGTGACCAATGGTGGATTTTCATATGGCAAACTTTAAATGCGTTTATCTCGTAAACTAAGCGTCTAATCGCAAAAAGGAGCTTAATTTGTGATCACTATGAAATATATACGAAATCACTGGTAATAGATGGGGATATGACCATGAAATGGTGGATTTTCATATGGCAAACTTTAAATGCGTTTATCTCGTAAACTAAGCGCCTAATCGCAAAAAGGAGTTTAATTTGTGATCACTATGAAATATTTAAGAAATCACTGGTAATAGATGGAGATATGACCATGAAATGGGTGGCCAATGGTGGATTTTCATATGGCAAACTTTAAATGCGTTTATCTCGTAAACTAAGCGTGTAATCGCAAAAAGGAGCTTAATTTGTGATCACTATGAAATATATACGAAATCACTGGTAATAGATGGGGATATGACCATGAAATGGGTGGCCAATGGTGGATTTTCATATGGCAAACTTTAAATGCGTTTATCTCGTAAACTAAGCGTCTAATCGCAAAAAGGAGCTTAATTTGTGATCACGATGAAATATATACGAAATCACTGGTAATAGATGGGGATATGACCATGAAATGGGTGGCCAATGGTGGATTTTCATATGGCAAACTTTAAATGCGTTTATCTCGTAAACTAAGCGTCTAATCGCAAAAAGGAGCTTAATTTGTGATCACTATGAAATATATACGAAATCACTGGTAATAGATGGGGATATGAACATGAAACGGATGGGTAATGGTGGATTTTCATATGGCAAACTTAAAATGCGTTTATCTCGTAAACTAAGCGTCTAATCAAAAAAAGAAGCTTAATTTGTGATCACCATGATATATTTAAGAAATCACTGGTAATAGATGGGGATATGACCATGAAATGGGTGGCCAATGGTGGATTTTCATATGGCAAACTTTAAATGCGTTTATCTCGTAAACTAAGCGTCTAATCGCAAAAAGGAGCTTAATTTGTGATCACTATGAAATATATGCAAAATCACTGGTAATAGATGGGGATATGAACATGAAATGGATGGGCAATGGTGGATTTTCATATGGCAAACTTAAAATGCGTTTATATCGTAAACTAAGCGTCTAATCGAAAAAAGAAGCTTAATTTGTGATCACCATGATATATTTAAGAAATCACTGGTAATAGATGGGGATATGACCATGAAATGGGTGGCCAATGGTGGATTTTCATATGGCAAACTTTAAATGCGTTTATCTCGTAAACTAAGCGTCTAATCGCAAAAAGGAGCTTAATTTGTGATCACTATGAAATATATACGAAATCACTGGTAATAGATGGGGATATGACCATGAAATGGGTGGCCAATGGTGGATTTTCATATGGCAAACTTTAAATGCGTTTATCTCGTAAACTAAGCGTCTAATCGCAAAAAGGAGCTTAATTTGTGATCACTATGAAATATATGCAAAATCACTGGTAATAGATGGGGATATGAACATGAAATGGATGGGCAATGGTGGATTTTCATATGGCAAACTTAAAATGCGTTTATATCGTAAACTAAGCGTCTAATCGAAAAAAGAAGCTTAATTTGTGATCACCATGATATATTTAAGAAATCACTGGTAATAGATGGGGATATGACCATGAAATGGGTGGCCAATGGTGGATTTTCATATGGCAAACTTTAAATGCGTTTATCTCGTAAACTAAGCGTCTAATCGCAAAAAGGAGCTTAATTTGTGATCACTATGAAATATATACGAAATCACTGGTAATAGATGGGGATATGACCATGAAATGGGTGGCCAATGGTGGATTTTCATATGGCAAACTTTAAATGCGTTTATCTCGTAAACTAAGCGTCTAATCGCAAAAAGGAGCTTAATTTGTGATCACTATGAAATATATACGAAATCACTGGTAATAGATGGGGATATGACCATGAAATGGGTGGCCAATGGTGGATTTTCATATGGCAAACTTTAAATGCGTTTATCTCGTAAACTAAGCGTCTAATCGCAAAAAGGAGCTTAATTTGTGATCACTATGAAATATATACGAAATCACTGGTAATAGATGGGGATATGACCATGAAATGGGTGGCCAATGGTGGATTTTCATATGGCAAACTTAAAATGCGTTTATATCGTAAACTAAGCGTCTAATCGAAAAAAGAAGCTTAATTTGTGATCACCATGATATATTTAAGAAATCACTGGTAATAGATGGGGATATGAACATGAAATGGATGGGCAATGGTGGATTTTCATATGGCAAACTTAAAATGCGTTTATCTCGTAAACTAAGCGTCTAATCGAAAAAAGAAGCTTAATTTGTGATCACCATGATATATTTAAGAAATCACTGGTAATAGATGGGGATATGACCATGAAATGGGTGGCCAATGGTGGATTTTCATATGGCAAACTTTAAATGCGTTTATCTCGTAAACTAAGCGCCTAATCGCAAAAAGGAGCTTAATTTTAATAGATGGGGATATGACCATGAAATGGGTGGCCAATGGTGGATTTTCATATGGCAAACTTTAAATGCGTTTATCTCGTAAACTAAGCGCCTAATCGCAAAAAGGAGCTTAATTTTAATAGATGGGGATATGACCATGAAATGGATGGCCAATGGTGGATTTTCATATGGCAAACTTAAAATGCGTTTATCTCGTAAACTAAGCGTGTAATCGCAAAAAGAAGCTTCATTTGTGATCACCATGATATATTTAAGAAATCACTGGTATGGGTGGCCAATGGTGGATTTTCATATGGCAAACTTTAAATGCGTTTATCTCGTAAACTAAGCGCCTAATCGCAAAAAGGAGCTTAATTTTAATAGATGGGGATATGACCATGAAATGGGTGGCCAATGGTGGATTTTCATATGGCAAACTTTAAATGCGTTTATCTCGTAAACTAAGCGCCTAATGCGTTTATCTCGTAAACTAAGCGCCTAATCGCAAAAAGGAGCTTAATTTTAATAGATGGGGATATGACCATGAAATGGGTGGCCAATGGTGGATTTTCATATGGCAAACTTTAAATGCGTTTATCTCGTAAACTAAGCGCCTAATCGCAAAAAGGAGCTTAATTTTAATAGATGGGGATATGACCATGAAATGGATGGCCAATGGTGGATTTTCATATGGCAAACTTAAAATGCGTTTATCTCGTAAACTAAGCGTGTAATCGCAAAAAGAAGCTTCATTTGTGATCACCATGATATATTTAAGAAATCACTGGTAATAGATGGGGATATGACCATTAAAATGCGTTTATCTCGTAAACTAAGCGTCTAATCGCAAAAAGGAGCTTAATTTGTGATCACTATGAAATATATACGAAATCACTGGTAATAGATGGGGATATGACCATGAAATGGGTGGCCAATGGTGGATTTTCATATGGCAAACTTTAAATGCGTTTATCTCGTAAACTAAGCGTCTAATCGCAAAAAGGAGCTTAATTTGTGATCACTATGAAATATATACGAAATCACTGGTAATAGATGGGGATATGACCATGAAATGGGTGGCCAATGGTGGATTTTCATATGGCAAACTTTAAATGCGTTTATCTCGTAAACTAAGCGTGTAATCGCAAAAAGGAGCTTAATTTGTGATCACTATGAAATATATACGAAATCACTGGTAATAGATGGGGATATGACCACGAAATGGGTGGCCGATGATGGTTTTTCATATGGAAAACTTTAAATGTGTTTATCTCGTAAACTAAGCGCATAATCGCAAAAAGGAGCTTAATTTTAATAGATGGGGATATGACCATGAAATGGTGGATTTTCATATGGCAAACTTTAAATGCGTTTATCTCGTAAACTAAGCGCCTAATCGCAAAAAGGAGCTTAATTTGTGATCACTATGAAATATATACGAAATCACTGGTAATAGATGGGGATATGACCACGAAATGGGTGGCCGATGATGGTTTTTCATATGGAAAACTTTAAATGTGTTTATCTCGTAAACTAAGCGCCTAATCGCAAAAAGGAGCTTAATTTTAATAGATGGGGATATGACCATGAAATGGTGGATTTTCATATGGCAAACTTTAAATGCGTTTATCTCGTAAACTAAGCGTCTAATCGAAAAAAGAAGCTTAATTTGTGATCACCATGATATATTTAAGAAATCACTGGTAATAGATGGGGATATGACCATAAAATGGGTGGCCAATGGTGGATTTTCATATGGCAAACTTTAAATGCGTTTATCTCGTAAACTAAGCGTCTAATCGAAAAAAGGAGCTTAATTTGTGATCACTATGAAATATATACGAAATCACTGGTAATAGATGGGGATATGACCATGAAATGGTGGATTTTCATATGGCAAACTTTAAATGCGTTTATCTCGTAAACTAAGCGCCTAATCGCAAAAAGGAGTTTAATTTGTGATCACTATGAAATATTTAAGAAATCACTGGTAATAGATGGGGATATGACCATGAAATGGGTGGCCAATGGTGGATTTTCATATGGCAAACTTTAAATGCGTTTATCTCGTAAACTAAGCGTCTAATCGCAAAAAGGAGCTTAATTTTAATAGATGGGGATATGACCATGAAATGGGTGACCAATGGTGGATTTTCATATGGCAAACTTTAAATGCGTTTATCTCGTAAACTAAGCGTCTAATCGCAAAAAGGAGCTTAATTTGTGATCACTATGAAATATATACGAAATCACTGGTAATAGATGGGGATATGACCATGAAATGGTGGATTTTCATATGGCAAACTTTAAATGCGTTTATCTCGTAAACTAAGCGCCTAATCGCAAAAAGGAGTTTAATTTGTGATCACTATGAAATATTTAAGAAATCACTGGTAATAGATGGAGATATGACCATGAAATGGGTGGCCAATGGTGGATTTTCATATGGCAAACTTTAAATGCGTTTATCTCGTAAACTAAGCGTGTAATCGCAAAAAGGAGCTTAATTTGTGATCACTATGAAATATATACGAAATCACTGGTAATAGATGGGGATATGACCATGAAATGGGTGGCCAACGGTGGATTTTCATATGGCAAACTTTAAATGCGTTTATCTCGTAAACTAAGCGTCTAATCGCAAAAAGGAGCTTAATTTGTGATCACTATGAAATATATACGAAATCACTGGTAATAGATGGGGATATGACCATGAAATGGGTGGCCAATGGTGGATTTTCATATGGCAAACTTTAAATGCGTTTATCTCGTAAACTAAGCGTCTAATCGCAAAAAGGAGCTTAATTTGTGATCACTATGAAATATATACGAAATCACTGGTAATAGATGGGGATATGAACATGAAACGGATGGGTAATGGTGGATTTTCATATGGCAAACTTAAAATGCGTTTATCTCGTAAACTAAGCGTCTAATCAAAAAAAGAAGCTTAATTTGTGATCACCATGATATATTTAAGAAATCACTGGTAATAGATGGGGATATGACCATGAAATGGGTGGCCAATGGTGGATTTTCATATGGCAAACTTTAAATGCGTTTATCTCGTAAACTAAGCGTCTAATCGCAAAAAGGAGCTTAATTTGTGATCACTATGAAATATATACGAAATCACTGGTAATAGATGGGGATATGACCATGAAATGGGTGGCCAATGGTGGATTTTCATATGGCAAACTTTAAATGCGTTTATCTCGTAAACTAAGCGTCTAATCGAAAAAAGAAGCTTAATTTGTGATCACCATGATATATTTAAGAAATCACTGGTAATAGATGGGGATATGACCATGAAATGGGTGGCCAATGGTGGATTTTCATATGGCAAACTTTAAATGCGTTTATCTCGTAAACTAAGCGTCTAATCGCAAAAAGGAGCTTAATTTGTGATCACTATGAAATATATACGAAATCACTGGTAATAGATGGGGATATGACCATGAAATGGGTGGCCAATGGTGGATTTTCATATGGCAAACTTTAAATGCGTTTATCTCGTAAACTAAGCGTCTAATCGAAAAAAGAAGCTTAATTTGTGATCACCATGATATATTTAAGAAATCACTGGTAATAGATGGGGATATGACCATGAAATGGGTGGCCAATGGTGGATTTTCATATGGCAAACTTTAAATGCGTTTATCTCGTAAACTAAGCGTCTAATCGCAAAAAGGAGCTTAATTTGTGATCACTATGAAATATATACGAAATCACTGGTAATAGATGGGGATATGACCATGAAATGGGTGGCCAATGGTGGATTTTCATATGGCAAACTTTAAATGCGTTTATCTCGTAAACTAAGCGTCTAATCGCAAAAAGGAGCTTAATTTGTGATCACTATGAAATATATGCAAAATCACTGGTAATAGATGGGGATATGAACATGAAATGGATGGGCAATGGTGGATTTTCATATGGCAAACTTAAAATGCGTTTATCTCGTAAACTAAGCGTCTAATCGAAAAAAGAAGCTTAATTTGTGATCACCATGATATATTTAAGAAATCACTTGTAATAGATGGGGATATGACCATGAAATGGGTGGCCAATGGTGGATTTTCATATGGCAAACTTTAAATGCGTTTATCTCGTAAACTAAGCGTCTAATCGCAAAAAGGAGCTTAATTTGTGATCATTATGAAATATATGCAAAATCACTGGTAATAGATGGGGATATGAACATGAAATGGATGGGCACTGGTGGATTTTCATATGGCAAACTTAAAATGCGTTTATCTCGTAAACTAAGCGTCTAATCGAAAAAAGAAGCTTAATTTGTGATCACCATGATATATTTAAGAAATCACTGGTAATAGATGGGGATATGACCATGAAATGGGTGGCCAATGGTGGATTTTCATATGGCAAACTTTAAATGCGTTTATCTCGTAAACTAAGCGCCTAATCGCAAAAAGGAGCTTAATTTTAATAGATGGGGATATGACCATGAAATGGGTGGCCAATGGTGGATTTTCATATGGCAAACTTTAAATGCGTTTATCTCGTAAACTAAGCGCCTAATCGCAAAAAGGAGCTTAATTTTAATAGATGGGGATATGACCATGAAATGGATGGCCAATGGTGGATTTTCATATGGCAAACTTAAAATGCGTTTATCTCGTAAACTAAGCGTGTAATCGCAAAAAGAAGCTTCATTTGTGATCACCATGATATATTTAAGAAATCACTGGTAATAGATGGGGATATGACCATTAAAATGCGTTTATCTCGTAAACTAAGCGTCTAATCGCAAAAAGGAGCTTAATTTGTGATCACTATGAAATATATACGAAATCACTGGTAATAGATGGGGATATGACCATGAAATGGGTGGCCAATGGTGGATTTTCATATGGCAAACTTTAAATGCGTTTATCTCGTAAACTAAGCGTCTAATCGCAAAAAGGAGCTTAATTTGTGATCACTATGAAATATATACGAAATCACTGGTAATAGATGGGGATATGACCATGAAATGGGTGGCCAATGGTGGATTTTCATATGGCAAACTTTAAATGCGTTTATCTCGTAAACTAAGCGTGTAATCGCAAAAAGGAGCTTAATTTGTGATCACTATGAAATATATACGAAATCACTGGTAATAGATGGGGATATGACCACGAAATGGGTGGCCGATGATGGTTTTTCATATGGAAAACTTTAAATGTGTTTATCTCGTAAACTAAGCGCATAATCGCAAAAAGGAGCTTAATTTTAATAGATGGGGATATGACCATGAAATGGTGGATTTTCATATGGCAAACTTTAAATGCGTTTATCTCGTAAACTAAGCGCCTAATCGCAAAAAGGAGCTTAATTTGTGATCACTATGAAATATATACGAAATCACTGGTAATAGATGGGGATATGACCACGAAATGGGTGGCCGATGATGGTTTTTCATATGGAAAACTTTAAATGTGTTTATCTCGTAAACTAAGCGCCTAATCGCAAAAAGGAGCTTAATTTTAATAGATGGGGATATGACCATGAAATGGTGGATTTTCATATGGCAAACTTTAAATGCGTTTATCTCGTAAACTAAGCGTCTAATCGAAAAAAGAAGCTTAATTTGTGATCACCATGATATATTTAAGAAATCACTGGTAATAGATGGGGATATGACCATAAAATGGGTGGCCAATGGTGGATTTTCATATGGCAAACTTTAAATGCGTTTATCTCGTAAACTAAGCGTCTAATCGAAAAAAGGAGCTTAATTTGTGATCACTATGAAATATATACGAAATCACTGGTAATAGATGGGGATATGACCACGAAATGGGTGGCCGATGATGGTTTTTCATATGGAAAACTTTAAATGCGTTTATCTCGTAAACTAAGCGTCTAATCGCAAAAAGGAGCTTAATTTGTGATCACTATGAAATATATACGAAATCACTGGTAATAGATGGGGATATGACCATGAAATGGTGGATTTTCATATGGCAAACTTTAAATGCGTTTATCTCGTAAACTAAGCGCCTAATCGCAAAAAGGAGTTTAATTTGTGATCACTATGAAATATTTAAGAAATCACTGGTAATAGATGGAGATATGACCATGAAATGGGTGGCCAATGGTGGATTTTCATATGGCAAACTTTAAATGCGTTTATCTCGTAAACTAAGCGTGTAATCGCAAAAAGGAGCTTAATTTGTGATCACTATGAAATATATACGAAATCACTGGTAATAGATGGGGATATGACCATAAAATGGTGGATTTTCATATGGCAAACTTTAAATGCGTTTATCTCGTAAACTAAGCGTCTAATCGCAAAAAGGAGCTTAATTTGTGATCACTATGAAATATATACGAAATCACTGGTAATAGATGGGGATATGACCATAAAATGGTGGATTTTCATATGGCAAACTTTAAATGCGTTTATCTCGTAAACTAAGCGCCTAATCGCAAAAAGGAGTTTAATTTGTGATCACTATGAAATATTTAAGAAATCACTGGTAATAGATGGAGATATGACCATGAAATGGGTGGCCAATGGTGGATTTTCATATGGCAAACTTTAAATGCGTTTATCTCGTAAACTAAGCGTGTAATCGCAAAAAGGAGCTTAATTTGTGATCACTATGAAATATATACGAAATCACTGGTAATAGATGGGGATATGACCATGAAATGGGTGGCCAATGGTGGATTTTCATATGGCAAACTTTAAATGCGTTTATCTCGTAAACTAAGCGTCTAATCGCAAAAAGGAGCTTAATTTGTGATCACTATGAAATATATACGAAATCACTGGTAATAGATGGGGATATGACCATGAAATGGGTGGCCAATGGTGGATTTTCATATGGCAAACTTTAAATGCGTTTATCTCGTAAACTAAGCGTCTAATCGCAAAAAGGAGCTTAATTTGTGATCACTATGAAATATATGCAAAATCACTGGTAATAGATGGGGATATGAACATGAAATGGATGGGCAATGGTGGATTTTCATATGGCAAACTTAAAATGCGTTGATCTCGTAAACTAAGCGTCTAATCGAAAAAAGAAGCATAATTTGTGATCACCATGATATATTTAAGAAATCACTGGTAATAGATGGAGATATGACCATGAAATGGGTGGCCAATGGTGGATTTTCATACGGCAAACTTTAAATGCGTTTATCTCGTAAACTAAGCGTCTAATCGCAAAAAGGAGCTTAATTTGTGATCACTATGAAATATATGCAAAATCACTGGTAATAGATGGGGATATGAACATGAAATGGATGGGCAATGGTGGATTTTCATATGGCAAACTTAAAATGCGTTTATCTCGTAAACTAAGCGTCTAATCGAAAAAAGAAGCTTAATTTGTGATCACCATGATATATTTAAGAAATCACTGGTAATAGATGGGGATATGACCATGAAATGGGTGGCCAATGGTGGATTTTCATATGGCAAACTTTAAATGCGTTTATCTCGTAAACTAAGCGTCTAATCGCAAAAAGGAGCTTAATTTGTGATCACTATGAAATATATGCAAAATCACTGGTAATAGATGGGGATATGAACATGAAATGGATGGGCAATGGTGGATTTTCATATGGCAAACTTAAAATGCGTTGATCTCGTAAACTAAGCGTCTAATCGAAAAAAGAAGCTTAATTTGTGATCACCATGATATATTTAAGAAATCACTGGTAATAGATGGGGATATGACCATGAAATGGGTGGCCAATGGTGGATTTTCATATGGCAAACTTTAAATGCGTTTATCTCGTAAACTAAGCGTCTAATCGCAAAAAGGAGCTTAATTTGTGATCACTATGAAATATATGCAAAATCACTGGTAATAGATGGGGATATGAACATGAAATGGATGGGCAATGGTGGATTTTCATATGGCAAACTTTAAATGCGTTTATCTCGTAAACTAAGCGTCTAATCGCAAAAAGGAGCTTAATTTGTGATCACTATGAAATTTATACGAAATCACTGGTAATAGATGGGGATATGACCATGAAATGGGTGGCCAATGGTGGATTTTCATATGGCAAACTTTAAATGCGTTTATTTCGTAAACTAAGCGTCTAATCGCAAAAAGGAGCTTAATTTGTGATCACTATGAAATATATACGAAATCACTGCTAATAGATGGGGATATGACCATGAAATGGGTGGCCAATGGTGGATTTTCATATGGCAAACTTTAAATGCGTTTATTTCGTAAACTAAGCGTCTAATCGCAAAAAGGAGCTTAATTTGTGATCACTATGAAATATATACGAAATCACTGGTAATAGATGGGGATATGACCATGAAATGGGTGACCAATGGTGGATTTTCATATTGCAAACTTTAATGCGTTTATGTCGTAAACTAAGCGCGTAATCGCAAAAAGGAGCTTAATTTGTGATCAATATGAAATATATACGAAATCACTGGTAATAGATGGGGATATGACCACGGAATGGATGGCCAATGTTGGATTTTTATATGGAAATCTTAAAATGCGTTTATCTCGTAAACTAAGCGCCTAATCGCAAAAAGGAGCTTAATTTGTGATCACTTTGAAATATATACGAAATCACTCGTAATGGATGGGGATATGACCACGGAATGGATGGCCAATGGTGGATTTTCGTATGGGAAACTTTAAATGCGTTTATTTCGTAAACTAAGCGTCTAATCGCAAAAAGGAGCTTAATTTGTGATCACTTTGAAATATATACGAAATCACTCGTAATAGATGGGGATATGACAATGAAATGGGTGACCAATGGTGGATTTTCATATTGCAAACTTTAATTGCGTTTACGTCGTAAACTAAGCGCCTAATCGCAAAAAGGAGCTTAATTTGTGATCACTATAAAATATATACAAAATCACTGGTAATAGATGGGGATATGACCACTGAATGGGTGGCCAATGGTGGATTTGCATATGGCAAACTTTAAATGCGTTTATTTCGTAAACTAAGCGTCTAATCGCAAAAAGGAGCTTAATTTGTGATCACTCTGAAATATTTAAGAAATCACTGGTAGTAGATGGGGATATGGCTACGGAATGGATGGCCAATGGTGGATTTGCATATGGCAAACTTTAAATTCGTTTATCTTGTAAACTAAGCGTCTAATCGCAAAAAGGAGCTTAATTTGTGATCACTATAAAATATATACAAAATCACTGGTAATAGATGGGGATATGACCACTGAATGGGTGGCCAATGGTGGATTTGCATATGGCAAACTTTAAATGCGTTTATCTCGTAAACTAAGCGTCTAATCGCAAAAAGGAGCTTAATTTGTGATCACTCTGAAATATTTAAGAAATCACTGGTAGTAGATGGGGATATGGCTACGGAATGGATGGCCAATGGTGGATTTGCATATGGCAAACTTTAAATGCGTTTATCTCGTAAACTAAGCGTCTAATCGCAAAAAGGAGCTTAATTTGTGATCACTATGAAATATTTAAGAAATCACTGGTAGTAGATGGGGATATGACAATGAAATGGGTGACCAATGGTGGATTTTCATATGGGAAACTTTAAATGCGTTTATCTCGTAAACTAAGCGTCTAATCGCAAAAAGGAGCTTAATTTGTGATCACTATAAAATATTTAAGAAATCACTGGTAGTAGATGGGGATATGACTACGGAATGGATGGCCAATGGTGGATTTGCATATGGCAAACTTTATATGCGTTTATCTCGTAAACTAAGCGTCTAATCGCAAAAAGGAGCTTAATTTGTGATTACTATGAAATACTTAAGAAGTCACTTCAATAGGTGGAGGTATCACCATAAAATGAGTGGCCGAGGGTGGATTTTCATATGGCAAACTTTAAATGCGTTTATCTCGTAAACAAAGCGTCTAATCGAGAAAAGGAGCTTAATTTGAGATCACTAAAATGAAATATATAAGAAATCACTGGTAATAGATGGGGATATGACCATGAAATGGGTGGCCAATGGTGGATTTTCATATGGCAAACTTTAAATGCGTTTATCTCGTAAACTAAGCGTCTAATCGCAAAAAGGAGCTTAATTTGTGATCACTATGAAATATATACGAAATCACTGGCCAATGGTGGATTTTCATATGGCAAACTTTAAATGCGTTTATTTCGTAAACTAAGCGTCTAATCGCAAAAAGGAGCTTAATTTGTGATCACTATGAAATATATACGAAATCACTGCTAATAGATGGGGATATGACCATGAAATGGGTGGCCAATGGTGGATTTTCATATGGCAAACTTTAAATGCGTTTATTTCGTAAACTAAGCGTCTAATCGCAAAAAGGAGCTTAATTTGTGATCACTATGAAATATATACGAAATCACTGGTAATAGATGGGGATATGACCTAGAAATAGATGGCCAATGGTGGATTTTCATATGGCAAACTTTAAATTCGTTTATCTCGTAAACTAAGCGTCTAATCGCAAAAAGGAGCTTAATTTGTGATCACTATGAAATATTTAAGAAATCACTGGTAGTAGATGGGGATATGACTACGGAATGGATGGCCAATGGTGGATTTGCATATGGCAAACTTTAAATGCGTTTATCTCGTAAACTAAGCGTCTAATCGCAAAAAGGAGCTTAATTTGTGATCACTATGAAATATTTAAGAAATCACTGGTAATAGATGGGGATATGACTACGGAATGGATGGCCAATGGTGAATTTGCATATGGCAAACTTTAAATGCGTTTATCTCGTAAACTAAGCGTCTAATCGCAAAAGGGAGCTTAATTTGTGATCACTATGAAATATGTACGAAATCACTGGTAATAGATGGGGATATCACTACGGAATGGATGGCCAATGATGGATTTGCATATGGCAAACTTTATATGCGTTTATCTCGTAAACTAAGCGTCTAATCGCAAAAAGGAGCTTAATTTGTGATTACTATGAAATACTTAAGAAGTCACTT
Source organism: Muscina levida (assembly GCA_964034835.1). Classification (NCBI taxonomy): domain Eukaryota; kingdom Metazoa; phylum Arthropoda; class Insecta; order Diptera; family Muscidae; genus Muscina; species Muscina levida. The sequence continues at coordinate 112,814,861 of OZ035883.1, read as the reverse complement.
CAATAGGTGGAGGTATCACCATAAAATGAGTGGCCGAGGGTGGATTTTCATATGGCAAACTTTAAATGCGTTTATCTCGTAAACAAAGCGTCTAATCGAGAAAAGGAGCTTAATTTGAGATCACTAAAAATGAAATATATAAGAAATCACTGGTAATAGATGGGGATATGACCATGAAATGGGTGGCCAATGGTGGATTTTCATATGGCAAACTTTAAATGCGTTTATCTCGTAAACTAAGCGTCTAATCGCAAAAAGGAGCTTAATTTGTGATCACTATGAAATATATACGAAATCACTGGTAATATATGGGAATATGACCATGAAATGGGTGACCAATGGTGGATTTTCATATGGAAAACTTTAAATGCGTTTATCTCGTAAACTAAGCGTCTAATCGCAAAAAGGAGCTTAATTTGTGATCACTATGAAATATATACGAAATCACTGGTAATAGATGGGGATATGACCATGAATGGGTGACCAATGGTGGATTTTAATATGGCAACCTTTAAATGCGTTTATCTCGTAAACTAAGCGCCTAAATCGCAAAAAGGAGCTTAATTTGTGATCACTATGAAATATATACGAAATCACTCGTAATAGATGGGGATATGACAATGAAATGGGTGACCAATGGTGGATTTTCATATTGCAAACTTTAATTGCGTTTATGTCGTAAACTAAGCGCCTAATCGCAAAAAGGAGCTTAATTTGTGTTCACTATAAAATATATACAAAATCACTGGTAATAGATGGGGATATGACCACTGAATGGATGGCCAATGGTGGATTTTCATATGGCAAACTTTAAATTCGTTTATCTTGTAAACTAAGCGTCTAATCGCAAAAAGGAGCTTAATTTGTGATCACTATGAAATATATACGAAATCACTGCTAATAGATGGGGATATGACCATGAAATGGGTGGCCAATGGTGGATTTTCATATGGCAAACTTTAAATGCGTTTATTTCGTAAACTAAGCGTCTAATCGCAAAAAGGAGCTTAATTTGTGATCACTATGAAATATATACGAAATCACTGGTAATAGATGGGGATATGACCATGAAATGGGTGACCAATGGTGGATTTTCATATTGCAAACTTTAAATGCGTTTATGTCGTAAACTAAGCGCGTAATCGCAAAAAGGAGCTTAATTTGTGATCAATATGAAATATATACGAAATCACTGGTAATAGATGGGGATATGACCACGGAATGGATGGCCAATGTTGGATTTTTATATGGAAATCTTAAAATGCGTTTATCTCGTAAACTAAGCGCCTAATCGCAAAAAGGAGCTTAATTTGTGATCACTTTGAAATATATACGAAATCACTCGTAATGGATGGGGATATGACCACGGAATGGATGGCCAATGGTGGATTTTCGTATGGGAAACTTTAAATGCGTTTATTTCGTAAACTAAGCGTCTAATCGCAAAAAGGAGCTTAATTTGTGATCACTTTGAAATATATACGAAATCACTCGTAATAGATGGGGATATGACAATGAAATGGGTGACCAATGGTGGATTTTCATATTGCAAACTTTAATTGCGTTTACGTCGTAAACTAAGCGCCTAATCGCAAAAAGGAGCTTAATTTGTGATCACTATAAAATATATACAAAATCACTGGTAATAGATGGGGATATGACCACTGAATGGGTGGCCAATGGTGGATTTGCATATGGCAAACTTTAAATGCGTTTATTTCGTAAACTAAGCGTCTAATCGCAAAAAGGAGCTTAATTTGTGATCACTATGAAATATATACGAAATCACTGCTAATAGATGGGGATATGACCATGAAATGGGTGGCCAATGGTGGATTTTCATATGGCAAACTTTAAATGCGTTTATTTCGTAAACTAAGCGTCTAATCGCAAAAAGGAGCTTAATTTGTGATCACTATGAAATATATACGAAATCACTGGTAATAGATGGGGATATGACCTAGAAATAGATGGCCAATGGTGGATTTTCATATGGCAAACTTTAAATTCGTTTATCTCGTAAACTAAGCGTCTAATCGCAAAAAGGAGCTTAATTTGTGATCACTAAAAATGAAATATATAAGAAATCACTGGTAATAGATGGGGATATGACCATGAAATGGGTGGCCAATGGTGGATTTTCATATGGCAAACTTTAAATGCGTTTATCTCGTAAACTAAGCGTCTAATCGAGAAAAGGAGCTTAATTTGAGATCACTAAAAATGAAATATATAAGAAATCACTGGTAATAGATGGGGATATGACCATGAAATGGGTGGCCAATGGTGGATTTTCATATGGCAAACTTTAAATGCGTTTATCTCGTAAACTAAGCGTCTAATCGCAAAAAGGAGCTTAATTTGTGATCACTATGAAATATATACGAAATCACTGGCCAATGGTGGATTTTCATATGGCAAACTTTAAATGCGTTTATTTCGTAAACTAAGCGTCTAATCGCAAAAAGGAGCTTAATTTGTGATCACTATGAAATATATACGAAATCACTGCTAATAGATGGGGATATGACCATGAAATGGGTGGCCAATGGTGGATTTTCATATGGCAAACTTTAAATGCGTTTATTTCGTAAACTAAGCGTCTAATCGCAAAAAGGAGCTTAATTTGTGATCACTATGAAATATATACGAAATCACTGGTAATAGATGGGGATATGACCTAGAAATAGATGGCCAATGGTGGATTTTCATATGGCAAACTTTAAATTCGTTTATCTCGTAAACTAAGCGTCTAATCGCAAAAAGGAGCTTAATTTGTGATCACTATGAAATATTTAAGAAATCACTGGTAGTAGATGGGGATATGACTACGGAATGGATGGCCAATGGTGGATTTGCATATGGCAAACTTTAAATGCGTTTATCTCGTAAACTAAGCGTCTAATCGCAAAAAGGAGCTTAATTTGTGATCACTATGAAATATTTAAGAAATCACTGGTAATAGATGGGGATATGACTACGGAATGGATGGCCAATGGTGAATTTGCATATGGCAAACTTTAAATGCGTTTATCTCGTAAACTAAGCGTCTAATCGCAAAAGGGAGCTTAATTTGTGATCACTATGAAATATGTACGAAATCACTGGTAATAGATGGGGATATCACTACGGAATGGATGGCCAATGATGGATTTGCATATGGCAAACTTTATATGCGTTTATCTCGTAAACTAAGCGTCTAATCGCAAAAAGGAGCTTAATTTGTGATTACTATGAAATACTTAAGAAGTCACTTCAATAGGTGGAGGTATCACCATAAAATGAGTGGCCGAGGGTGGATTTTCATATGGCAAACTTTAAATGCGTTTATCTCGTAAACAAAGCGTCTAATCGAGAAAAGGAGCTTAATTTGAGATCACTAAAAATGAAATATATAAGAAATCACTGGTAATAGATGGGGATATGACCATGAAATGGGTGGCCAATGGTGGATTTTCATATGGCAAACTTTAAATGCGTTTATCTCGTAAACTAAGCGTCTAATCGCAAAAAGGAGCTTAATTTGTGATCACTATGAAATATATACGAAATCACTGGTAATATATGGGAATATGACCATGAAATGGGTGACCAATGGTGGATTTTCATATGGAAAACTTTAAATGCGTTTATCTCGTAAACTAAGCGTCTAATCGCAAAAAGGAGCTTAATTTGTGATCACTATGAAATATATACGAAATCACTGGTAATAGATGGGGATATGACCATGAAATGGGTGACCAATGGTGGATTTTAATATGGCAACCTTTAAATGCGTTTATCTCGTAAACTAAGCGCCTAAATCGCAAAAAGGAGCTTAATTTGTGATCACTATGAAATATATACGAAATCACTCGTAATAGATGGGGATATGACAATGAAATGGGTGACCAATGGTGGATTTTCATATTGCAAACTTTAATTGCGTTTATGTCGTAAACTAAGCGCCTAATCGCAAAAAGGAGCTTAATTTGTGTTCACTATAAAATATATACAAAATCACTGGTAATAGATGGGGATATGACCACTGAATGGATGGCCAATGGTGGATTTTCATATGGCAAACTTTAAATTCGTTTATCTTGTAAACTAAGCGTCTAATCGCAAAAAGGAGCTTAATTTGTGATCACTATGAAATATATACGAAATCACTGCTAATAGATGGGGATATGACCATGAAATGGGTGGCCAATGGTGGATTTTCATATGGCAAACTTTAAATGCGTTTATTTCGTAAACTAAGCGTCTAATCGCAAAAAGGAGCTTAATTTGTGATCACTATGAAATATATACGAAATCACTGGTAATAGATGGGGATATGACCATGAAATGGGTGACCAATGGTGGATTTTCATATTGCAAACTTTAAATGCGTTTATGTCGTAAACTAAGCGCGTAATCGCAAAAAGGAGCTTAATTTGTGATCAATATGAAATATATACGAAATCACTGGTAATAGATGGGGATATGACCACGGAATGGATGGCCAATGTTGGATTTTTATATGGAAATCTTAAAATGCGTTTATCTCGTAAACTAAGCGCCTAATCGCAAAAAGGAGCTTAATTTGTGATCACTTTGAAATATATACGAAATCACTCGTAATGGATGGGGATATGACCACGGAATGGATGGCCAATGGTGGATTTTCGTATGGGAAACTTTAAATGCGTTTATTTCGTAAACTAAGCGTCTAATCGCAAAAAGGAGCTTAATTTGTGATCACTTTGAAATATATACGAAATCACTCGTAATAGATGGGGATATGACAATGAAATGGGTGACCAATGGTGGATTTTCATATTGCAAACTTTAATTGCGTTTACGTCGTAAACTAAGCGCCTAATCGCAAAAAGGAGCTTAATTTGTGATCACTATAAAATATATACAAAATCACTGGTAATAGATGGGGATATGACCACTGAATGGGTGGCCAATGGTGGATTTGCATATGGCAAACTTTAAATGCGTTTATTTCGTAAACTAAGCGTCTAATCGCAAAAAGGAGCTTAATTTGTGATCACTCTGAAATATTTAAGAAATCACTGGTAGTAGATGGGGATATGGCTACGGAATGGATGGCCAATGGTGGATTTGCATATGGCAAACTTTAAATTCGTTTATCTTGTAAACTAAGCGTCTAATCGCAAAAAGGAGCTTAATTTGTGATCACTATAAAATATATACAAAATCACTGGTAATAGATGGGGATATGACCACTGAATGGGTGGCCAATGGTGGATTTGCATATGGCAAACTTTAAATGCGTTTATCTCGTAAACTAAGCGTCTAATCGCAAAAAGGAGCTTAATTTGTGATCACTCTGAAATATTTAAGAAATCACTGGTAGTAGATGGGGATATGGCTACGGAATGGATGGCCAATGGTGGATTTGCATATGGCAAACTTTAAATGCGTTTATCTCGTAAACTAAGCGTCTAATCGCAAAAAGGAGCTTAATTTGTGATCACTATGAAATATTTAAGAAATCACTGGTAGTAGATGGGGATATGACAATGAAATGGGTGACCAATGGTGGATTTTCATATGGGAAACTTTAAATGCGTTTATCTCGTAAACTAAGCGTCTAATCGCAAAAAGGAGCTTAATTTGTGATCACTATAAAATATTTAAGAAATCACTGGTAGTAGATGGGGATATGACTACGGAATGGATGGCCAATGGTGGATTTGCATATGGCAAACTTTATATGCGTTTATCTCGTAAACTAAGCGTCTAATCGCAAAAAGGAGCTTAATTTGTGATTACTATGAAATACTTAAGAAGTCACTTCAATAGGTGGAGGTATCACCATAAAATGAGTGGCCGAGGGTGGATTTTCATATGGCAAACTTTAAATGCGTTTATCTCGTAAACAAAGCGTCTAATCGAGAAAAGGAGCTTAATTTGAGATCACTAAAAATGAAATATATAAGAAATCACTGGTAATAGATGGGGATATGACCATGAAATGGGTGGCCAATGGTGGATTTTCATATGGCAAACTTTAAATGCGTTTATCTCGTAAACTAAGCGTCTAATCGCAAAAAGGAGCTTAATTTGTGATCACTATGAAATATATACGAAATCACTGGCCAATGGTGGATTTTCATATGGCAAACTTTAAATGCGTTTATTTCGTAAACTAAGCGTCTAATCGCAAAAAGGAGCTTAATTTGTGATCACTATGAAATATATACGAAATCACTGCTAATAGATGGGGATATGACCATGAAATGGGTGGCCAATGGTGGATTTTCATATGGCAAACTTTAAATGCGTTTATTTCGTAAACTAAGCGTCTAATCGCAAAAAGGAGCTTAATTTGTGATCACTATGAAATATATACGAAATCACTGGTAATAGATGGGGATATGACCTAGAAATAGATGGCCAATGGTGGATTTTCATATGGCAAACTTAAAATTCGTTTATCTCGTAAACTAAGCGTCTAATCGCAAAAAGGAGCTTAATTTGTGATCACTATGAAATATTTAAGAAATCACTGGTAGTAGATGGGGATATGACTACGGAATGGATGGCCAATGGTGGATTTGCATATGGCAAACTTTAAATGCGTTTATCTCGTAAACTAAGCGTCTAATCGCAAAAAGGAGCTTAATTTGTGATCACTATGAAATATTTAAGAAATCACTGGTAATAGATGGGGATATGACTACGGAATGGATGGCCAATGGTGAATTTGCATATGGCAAACTTTAAATGCGTTTATCTCGTAAACTAAGCGTCTAATCGCAAAAAGGAGCTTAATTTGTGATCACTATGAAATATGTACGAAATCACTGGTAATAGATGGGGATATCACTACGGAATGGATGGCCAATGATGGATTTGCATATGGCAAACTTTATATGCGTTTATCTCGTAAACTAAGCGTCTAATCGCAAAAAGGAGCTTAATTTGTGATTACTATGAAATACTTAAGAAGTCACTTCAATAGGTGGAGGTATCACCATAAAATGAGTGGCCGAGGGTGGATTTTCATATGGCAAACTTTAAATGCGTTTATCTCGTAAACAAAGCGTCTAATCGAGAAAAGGAGCTTAATTTGAGATCACTTAAAATGAAATATATAAGAAATCACTGGTAATAGATGGGGATATGACCATGAAATGGGTGGCCAATGGTGGATTTTCATATGGCAAACTTTAAATGCGTTTATCTCGTAAACTAAGCGTCTAATCGCAAAAAGGAGCTTAATTTGTGATCACTATGAAATATATACGAAATCACTGGTAATATATGGGAATATGACCATGAAATGGGTGACCAATGGTGGATTTTCATATGGAAAACTTTAAATGCGTTTATCTCGTAAACTAAGCGTCTAATCGCAAAAAGGAGCTTAATTTGTGATCACTATGAAATATATACGAAATCACTGGTAATAGATGGGGATATGACCATGAAATGGGTGACCAATGGTGGATTTTAATATGGCAACCTTTAAATGCGTTTATCTCGTAAACTAAGCGCCTAAATCGCAAAAAGGAGCTTAATTTGTGATCACTATGAAATATATACGAAATCACTCGTAATAGATGGGGATATGACAATGAAATGGGTGACCAATGGTGGATTTTCATATTGCAAACTTTAATTGCGTTTATGTCGTAAACTAAGCGCCTAATCGCAAAAAGGAGCTTAATTTGTGTTCACTATAAAATATATACAAAATCACTGGTAATAGATGGGGATATGACCACTGAATGGATGGCCAATGGTGGATTTTCATATGGCAAACTTTAAATTCGTTTATCTTGTAAACTAAGCGTCTAATCGCAAAAAGGAGCTTAATTTGTGATCACTATGAAATATATACGAAATCACTGGTAATAGATGGGGATATGACAATGAAATGGGTGACCAATGGTGGATTTTCATATGGGAAACTTTAAATGCGTTTATCTCGTAAACTAAGCGTCTAATCGCAAAAAGGAGCTTAATTTGTGATCACTATGAAATATTTAAGAAATCACTGGTAGTAGATGGGGATATGACTACGGAATAGATGGCCAATGGTGGATTTGCATATGGCAAACTTTAAATGCGGTTATCTCGTAAACTAAGCGTCTAATCGCAAAAAGGAGCACTGGTAGTAGATGGGGATATGACAATGAAATGGGTGACCAATTGTGGATTTTCATATGGGAAACTTTAAATACGTTTATCTCGTAAACTAAGCGTCTAATCGCAAAAAGGAGCTTAATTTGTGATCACTATAAAATATATACAAAATCACTGGTAATAGATGGGGATATGACCACTGAATGGATGGCCAATGGTGGATTTTCACATGGCATGCGTTTATCTCGTAAACTAAGCGCCTAATCGCAAAAAGGAGCTTAATTTGTGATCACTATGAAATATATACGAAATCACTGGTAATAGATGGGGATATGACCATGAAATGGATGGGCAATGGTGGATTTTCATATGGCAAAATGCGTTAATACTTAAAATGCGTTTATCTCGTAAACTAAGCGTCTAATCGAAAAAAGAAGCTTAATTTGTGATCATGGGGATATGACCATAAAATGGGTGGCCAATGGTGGATTTTCATATGGCAAACTTTAAATGCGTTTATCTCGTAAACTAAGCGTCTAATCGCAAAAAGGAGCTTAATTTGTGATCACTATGAAATATATACGAAATCACTGGTAATAGATGGGGATATCACTACGGAATGGATGGCCAATGATGGATTTGCATATGGCAAACTTTATATGCGTTTATCTCGTAAACTAAGCGTCTAATCGCAAAAAGGAGCTTAATTTGTGATCACTATAAAATATATACAAAATCACTGGTAATAGATGGGGATATGACCACTGAATGGATGGCCAATGGTGGATTTTCACATGGCATGCGTTTATCTCGTAAACTAAGAGCCTAATCGCAAAAAGGAGCTTAATTTGTGATCACTATGAAATATATACGAAATCACTGGTAATAGATGGGGATATGACAATGAAATGGGTGACCAATGGTGGATTTTCATATGGGAAACTTTAAATGCGTTTATCTCGTAAACTAAGCGTCTAATCGCAAAAAGGAGCTTAATTTGTGATCACTATGAAATATTTAAGAAATCACTGGTAGTAGATGGGGATATGACAATGAAATGGGTGACCAATGGTGGATTTTCATATGGGAAACTTTAAATGCGTTTATCTCGTAAACTAAGCGTCTAATCGCAAAAAGGAGCTTAATTTGTGATCACTATGAAATATATACGAAATCACTGGTAATAGATGGGGATATCACTACGGAATGGATGGCCAATGGTGGATTTTCACATGGCATGCGTTTATCTCGTAAACTAAGAGCCTAATCGCAAAAAGGAGCTTAATTTGTGATCACTATGAAATATATACGAAATCACTGGTAATAGATGGGGATATGACCATGAAATGGATGGGCAATGGTGGATTTTCATATGGCAAACTTAAAATGCGTTTATCTCGTAAACTAAGCGTCTAATCGAAAAAAGAAGCTTAATTTGTGATCACCATGATATATTTAAGAAATCACTGGTAATAGATGGGGATATGACCATAAAATGGGTGGCCAATGGTGGATTTTCATATGGCAAACTTTAAATGCGTTTATCTCGTAAACTAAGCGTCTAATCGCAAAAAGGAGCTTAATTTGTGATCACTATGAAATATTTAAGAAATCACTGGTAATAGATGGGGATATGACTACGGAATGGATGGCCAATGGTGGATTTTCACATGGCAAACTTTAAATGCGTTTATCTCGTAAACTAAGCGTCTAATCGCAAAAAGGAGCTTAATTTGTGATCACTATGAAATATGTACGAAATCACTGGTAATAGATGGGGATATCACTACGCAATGGATGGCCAATGATGGATTTGCATATGGCAAACTTTATATGCGTTTATCTCGTAAACTAAGCGTCTAATCGCAAAAAGGAGCTTAATTTGTGATTACTATGAAATACTTAACAAGTCACTACAATAGGTGGAGGTATCACCATAAAATGAGTGGCCGAGGGTGGATTTTCATATGGCAAACTTTAAATGCGTTTATCTCGTAAACAAAGCGTCTAATCGAGAAAAGGAGCTTAATTTGAGATCACTAAAAATGAAATATATACGAAATCACTGGTAATAGATGGGGATATGACCATGAAATGGGTGGCCAATGGTGGATTTTCATATGGCAAACTTTAAATCCGTTTATCTCGTAAACTAAGCGTCTAATCGCAAAAAGGAGCTTAATTTGTGATCACTATGAAATATATACGAAATCACTGGTAATATATGGGAATATGACCATGAAATGGGTGACCAATGGTGGATTTTCATATGGAAAACTTTAAATGCGTTTATCTCGTAAACTAAGCGTCTAATCGCAAAAAGGAGCTTAATTTGTGATCACTATGAAATATATACGAAATCACTGGTAATAGATGGGGATATGACCATGAAATGGGTGACCAATGGTGGATTTTCATATGGCAAACTTTAAATGCGTTTATCTCGTAAACTAAGCGTCTAATCGTAAAAAGGAGCTTAATTTGTGATCAAGGAGCTTAATTTGTGATCACTATGAAATATATATACGAAATCACTGGTAATAGATGGGGATATGACCATGAAATGGGTGGCCAATGGTGGATTTTCATATGGCAAACTTTAAATGCGTTTATCTCGTAAACTAAGCGTCTAATCGCAAAAAGGAGCTTAATTTGTAATCACTATGAAATATGTACGAAATCACTGGTAATAGATGGGGATATCACTACGGAATGGATGGCCAATGATGGATTTGCATATGGCAAACTTTATATGCGTTTATCTCGTAAACTAAGCGTCTAATCGCAAAAAAGAGCTTAATTTGTGATCACTATGAAATATATACGAAATCACTGGTAATAGATGGGGATATGACTAAGGAATGGATGGCCAATGGTGGATTTTAATATGGCAACCTTTAAATGCGTTTATCTCGTAAACTAAGCGCCTAAATCGCAAAAAGGAGCTTAATTTGTGATCACTATGAAATATATACGAAATCACTCGTAATAGATGGGGATATGACAATGAAATGGGTGACCAATGGTGGATTTTCATATTGCAAACTTTAATTGCGTTTATGTCGTAAACTAAGCGCCTAATCGCAAAAAGAAGCTTAATTTGTGTTCACTATAAAATATATACAAAATCACTGGTAATAGATGGGGATATGACCACTGAATGGATGGCCAATGGTGGATTTTCATATGGCAAACTTTAAATTCGTTTATCTTGTAAACTAAGCGTCTAATCGCAAAAAGGAGCTTAATTTGTGATCACTATGAAATATATACGAAATCACTGGTAATAGATGGGGATATGACAATGAAATGGGTGACCAATGGTGGATTTTCATATGGGAAACTTTAAATGCGTTTATCTCGTAAACTAAGCGTCTAATCGCAAAAAGGAGCTTAATTTGTGATCACTATGAAATATTTAAGAAATCACTGGTAGTAGATGGGGATATGACTACGGAATAGATGGCCAATGGTGGATTTGCATATGGCAAACTTTAAATGCGGTTATCTCGTAAACTAAGCGTCTAATCGCAAAAAGGAGCTTAATTTGTGATCACTATAAAATATTTAAGAAATCACTGGTAGTAGATGGGGATATGACAATGAAATGGGTGACCAATTGTGGATTTTCATATGGGAAACTTTAAATACGTTTATCTCGTAAACTAAGCGTCTAATCGCAAAAAGGAGCTTAATTTGTGATCACTATAAAATATATACAAAATCACTGGTAATAGATGGGGATATGACCACTGAATGGATGGCCAATGGTGGATTTTCACATGGCATGCGTTTATCTCGTAAACTAAGCGCCTAATCGCAAAAAGGAGCTTAATTTGTGATCACTATGAAATATATACGAAATCACTGGTAATAGATGGGGATATGACCATGAAATGGATGGGCAATGGTGGATTTTCATATGGCAAACTTAAAATGCGTTTATCTCGTAAACTAAGCGTCTAATCGAAAAAAGAAGCTTAATTTGTGATCACCATGATATATTTAAGAAATCACTGGTAATAGATGGGGATATGACCATAAAATGGGTGGCCAATGGTGGATTTTCATATGGCAAACTTTAAATGCGTTTATCTCGTAAACTAAGCGTCTAATCGCAAAAAGGAGCTTAATTTGTGATCACTATGAAATATATACGAAATCACTGGTAATAGATGGGGATATGACCATGAAATGGGTGGCCAATGGTGGATTTTCATATGGCAAACTTTAAATGCGTTTATCTCGTAAACTAAGCGTCTAATCGCAAAAAGGAGCTTAATTTGTGATCACTATGAAATATATACGAAATCACTGGTAATAGATGGGGATATGACCATGAAATGGGTGGCCAATGGTGGATTTTCATATGGCAAACTTTAAATGCGTTTATCTCGTAAACTAAGCGTCTAATCGCAAAAAGGAGCTTAATTTGTGATCACTATGAAATATATGCAAAATCACTGGTAATAGATGGGGATATGAACATGAAATGGATGGGCACTGGTGGATTTTCATATGGCAAACTTAAAATGCGTTTATCTCGTAAACTAAGCGTCTAATCGAAAAAAGAAGCTTAATTTGTGATCACCATGATATATTTAAGAAATCACTGGTAATAGATGGGGATATGACCATGAAATGGGTGGCCAATGGTGGATTTTCATATGGCAAACTTTAAATGCGTTTATCTCGTAAACTAAGCGTCTAATCGCAAAAAGGAGCTTAATTTGTGATCACTATGAAATATATGCAAAATCACTGGTAATAGATGGGGATATGAACATGAAATGGATGGGCAATGGTGGATTTTCATATGGCAAACTTTAAATGCGTTTATCTCGTAAACTAAGCGTCTAATCGAAAAAAGAAGCTTAATTTGTGATCACCATGATATATTTAAGAAATCACTGGTAATAGATGGGGATATGACCATGAAATGGGTGGCCAATGGTGGATTTTCATATGGCAAACTTTAAATGCGTTTATCTCGTAAACTAAGCGTCTAATCGCAAAAAGGAGCTTAACTTGTGATCACTATGAAATTTATACGAAATCACTGGTAATAGATGGGGATATGACCATGAAATGGGTGGCCAATGCGATTAGACGCTCGTAAACTAAGCGTCTAATCGCAAAAAGGAGCTTAATTTGTGATCACTATGAAATATATACGAAATCACTGGTAATAGATGGGGATATGGCCATGAAATGTGTGGCCAATGGTGGATTTTCATATGGAAAACTTTAAATGCGTTTATCTCGTAAACTAAGCGTCTAATCGCAAAAAGGAGCTTAATTTTAATATATGCGGATATGACCATGAAATGGATGGCCAATGGTGGATTTTCATATGGCAAACTTTAAATGCGTTTATCTCGTAAACTAAGCGTCTAATCGCAAAAAGGAGCTTAATTTGTGATCACTATGAAATATATACGAAATCACTGGTAATAGATGGGGATATGAACATGAAATGGGTGGCCAATGGTGGATTTTCATATGGGAAACTTTAAATGCGTTTATCTCGTAAACTAAGCGCCTAATCGCAAAAAGGAGCTTAATTTTAATAGATGGGGATATGACCATGAAATGGGTGGCCAATGGTGGATTTTCATATGGCAAACTTTAAATGCGTTTATCTCGTAAACTAAGCGTCTAATCGCAAAAAGGAGCTTAATTTGTGATCACTATGAAATATATACGAAATCACTGGTAATAGATGGGGATATGACCATGAAATGGTGGATTTTCATATGGCAAACTTTAAATGCGTTTATCTCGTAAACTAAGCGTCTAATCGCAAAAAGGAGCTTAATTTGTGATCACTATGAAATTTATACGAAATCACTGGTAATAGATGGGGATATGACCATATGGCAAACTTTAAATGCGTTTATTTCGTAAACTAAGCGTCTAATCGCAAAAAGGAGCTTAATTTGTGATCACTATGAAATATATACGAAATCACTGCTAATAGATGGGGATATGACCATGAAATGGGTGGCCAATGGTGGATTTTCATATGGCAAACTTTAAATGCGTTTATCTCGTAAACTAAGCGCGTAATCGCAAAAAGGAGCTTAATTTGTGATCAATATGAAATATATACGAAATCACTGGCCAATGGTGGATTTTCATATGGCAAACTTTAAATGCGTTTATTTCGTAAACTAAGCGTCTAATCGCAAAAAGGAGCTTAATTTGTGATCACTATGAAATATATACGAAATCACTGCTAATAGATGGGGATATGACCATGAAATGGGTGGCCAATGGTGGATTTTCATATGGCAAACTTTAAATGCGTTTATCTCGTAAACTAAGCGCGTAATCGCAAAAAGGAGCTTAATTTGTGATCAATATGAAATATATACGAAATCACTGGTAATAGATGGGGATATGACCACGGAATGGATGGCCAATGTTGGATTTTTATATGGAAATCTTAAAATGCGTTTATCTCGTAAACTAAGCGCCTAATCGCAAAAAGGAGCTTAATTTGTGATCACTTTGAAATATATACGAAATCACTCGTAATGGATGGGGATATGACCACGGAATGGATGGCCAATGGTGGATTTTCGTATGGGAAACTACGAATAAAATATATACGAAATCACTAGTAATAGATGGGGATATGACCATGAAATGGGTGGCCAATGGTGGATTTTCATATTGCAAACTTTAAATTCGTTTATCTCGTAAACTAAGCGCCTAATCGCAAAAAGGAGCTTAATTTGTGATCACTATGAAATACTTAAGAAGTCACTTCAATAGGTGGAGGTATCACCATAAAATGGGTGGCCGAGGGTGGATTTTCATATGGCAAACTTTAAATGCGTTTATCTCGTAAACAAAGCGTATAATCGAGAAAAGGAGCTTAATTTGAGATCACTATGAAATATATACGAAATCACTGGTAATAGATGGGGATATGACCATGAAATGGGTGGCCAATGGTGGATTTTCATATGGCAAACTTTAAATGCGTTTATCTCGTAAACTAAGCGTCTAATCGCAAAAAGGAGCTTAATTTGTGATCACTATGAAATATATACGAAATCACTGGTAATAGATGGGAATATGACCTTGAAATGGGTGGCCAATGGTGGATTTTCATATGGCAAACTTTAAATGCGTTTATCTCGTAAACTAAGCGTCTAATCGCAAAAAGGAGCTTAATTTGTGATCACTATGAAATATATACGAAATCACTCGTAATAGATGGGGATACGACCACGGAATGGATGGCCAATGGTGGATTTTCATATGGCAAACTTTAAATGCGTTTATCTCGTAAACTAAGCGCCTAATCGCAAAAAGGAGCTTAATTAGTGATCACTTTGAAATATATACGAAATCACTCGTAATAGATGGGGATATGACAATGAAATGGGTGACCAATGGTGGATTTTCATATTGCAAACTTTAATTGCGTTTACGTCGTAAACTAAGCGCCTAATCGCAAAAAGGAGCTTAATTTGTGATCACTATAAAATATATACAAAATCACTGGTAATAGATGGAGATATGACCACTGAATGGGTGGCCAATGGTGGATTTTCATATGGCAAACTTTAAATTCGTTTATCTTGTAAACTAAGCGTCTAATCGCAAAAAGGAGCTTAATTTGTGATCACTATAAAATATATACAAAATCACTGGTAATAGATGGGGATATGACCACTGAATGGATGGCCAATGGTGGATTTTCACATGGCATGCGTTTATCTCGTAAACTAAGAGCCTAATCGCAAAAAGGAGCTTAATTTGTGATCACTATGAAATATATACGAAATCACTGGTAATAGATGGGGATATGACAATGAAATGGGTGACCAATGGTGGATTTTCATATGGGAAACTTTAAATGCGCTTATCTCGTAAACTAAGCGTCTAATCGCAAAAAGGAGCTTAATTTGTGATCACTATGAAATATTTAAGAAATCACTGGTAGTAGATGGGGATATGACAATGAAATGGGTGACCAATGGTGGATTTTCATATGGGAAACTTTAAATGCGTTTATCTCGTAAACTAAGCGTCTCATCGCAAAAAGGAGCTTAATTTGTGATCACTATAAAATATATACAAAATCACTGGTAATAGATGGGGATATGACCACTGAATGGATGGCCAATGGTGGATTTTCACATGGCATGCGTTTATCTCGTAAACTAAGAGCCTAATCGCAAAAAGGAGCTTAATTTGTGATCAATATGAAATATATACGAAATCACTGGTAATAGATGGGGATATGACCACGGAATGGGTGGCCAATGATGGATTTGCATATTGCAAACTTTAATTGCGTTTACGTCGTAAACTAAGCGCCTAATCGCAAAAAGGAGCTTAATTTGTGATCACTATAATATATAAATATATTCAAAATCACTGGTAGTAGGTGGGGATATGACTACGGAATGGATGGCCAATTGTGGATTTTCATATGGCAAACTTTAAATGCGTTTATCTCGTAGACTAAGCGTCTAATCGCAAAAAGGAGCTTAATTTGTGATCACTATGAAATATTTAAGAAATCACTGGTAGTAGATGGGGATATGACTAGGGAATAGATGGCCAATGGTGGATTTGCATATGGCAAACTTTAAATGCGGTTATCTCGTAAACTAAGCGTCTCATCGCAAAAAGGAGCTTAATTTGTGATCACTATAAAATATATACAAAATCACTGGTAATAGATGGGGATATGACATAACAAAATACAGAATTTGAGCACGATCGTGTCGAGTGTATTGATATTATTACCTTATTTCTAAAGTGGGCGCAGTGGAACATTTGTATGGGAGGTACCAGAAGGGGCGTGTCTAGACTTCCAGATTTTTTCTCCAAAACTTTATCCTGCTTAAACTTTACCAAATGCAGAATTTGGGCACGATCGCGTTAGGTCTTTTAATAATATTAATCGATTTCTAAAGTGGGCGGTACCAGATGTGTATGGGAGGTACCAGATGGGGCGTGGACAGACTTCCAATTTTTTTTCTCCAAAACTTTATCTTGTTATAGCTTTACTAAAAAGAGAATTTGGTTCCGATCACGTTTAATTTATTGATATTTTTTCACCATCTCTATAGTGGGCGGAAAGGTAGATTTGTATGGGAGGTACCAGAATGGGCGTGGCTAGGCTTTCAAAATTTTTTCCAAAACTTTATCCTGTTATAGCTTTACTAAATACAGAATTTGGGGACGATCCCGTAGGGTATATTGATATTATTACTCGATTTCTAAAGTGGGCGGAATGATGTATTTGTATGGGAGGTACCAGAAGGGGCGGGGCCATGTAGCCCATTTGCAATACCGTAAGTAGTTTTGAGAAAATAATAACTCGTGCAAAATTTCAAAACATTTGGTTGCGTCTTTCGAAAGTTATCGTGCGAACCAGCCGGACAGCCACCCGACAGACAGACAGACAGACAGACAGACAGACAGACAGACAGACAGACGGACATAGCTCAAACGACTTAAAAAGTCATGAATCGAATTTGGTTCAAAGAAACCTATTGTCTAAAGTGACTCCTTCTATGTGTTACACTTTTGGCTCGTATCAAATGATATATACCTTCATCCCTAAGGGTGATGGTATAAAAACAAGAACAGCAACCAGTACAGAAATTTCAGTCAGTTAAACTGACTGATAAATACCATCACCCAATATAATATATTGTTTAAGTCTTGAGTTATTGAAAATAATCGATTTGTAATTAAAACCAGTTAGAAAGTTTCAGTCGGGCAACCCGACTTACATTTACCCTTACCCTCAGTAAAACAAATAATTTTCTATTTTATTGATATTATTACTCGATTTCGAAATTGGGCGGAGTGGTACATTTATATGGGAGGTACGTGAAGGGGTGTGTTTAGGCTCCAGATTTATTCTCCATAACTTTATCCTGTTATAGCTTTACTAAATACAGAATTTGCGCACGATTGCGTTGGGTGTACTGATATTATTACTACATCCCAAAAGTGGGCGGAAAGGTACATTTGTATGGGAGGTACCATAAGGGCGTGTCTAGACTTCCAATTTTTTCTCCAAAACTTTGTCCTGTTATAATATAACAAAATACAGAATTTGGACACGATCGTGTCGAGTGTATTGATATTATTACCCTATTTCTAAAGTGGGCGGAGTGGTACATTTGTATGGGAGGTACCAGAAGGGGCGTCGCTAGACTTCCAGATTTTTTCTCCAAAACTTTATCCTGCTTAAACTTTACCAAATACAGAATTTGGGCACGATCGCGTTAGGTCTTTTAATAATATTAATCGATTTCTAAAGTGGGCGGTACCAGATGTGTATGGGAGGTACCAGATGGGGCGTGAATATACTTCCAATTTTTTTCTCTAAAACTTTATCTTGTTATAGCTTTACTCAAAATAGAATTTGGGTACGATCACGTTTAATTTATTGATATTATTTCTCCATCTCTATAGTGGGCGGAAAGGTAGATTTGTATGGGAGGTACCAGAAGGGGCGTGGCTAGGCTTTCAAAATTTTTTCCAAAACTTTATCCTGTTATAGCTTTACTAAATACAGAATTTGGGGACGATCCCTTAGGGTGTATTGATATTATTACTCGATTTCTAAAGTGGATGGAATGATGTATTTGTATGGGAGGTACCAGAAGGGGCGGAGCCATGTAGCCCATTTGCAATACCGTAAGTAGTTTTGAGAAAATAATAACTCGTGCAAAATTTCAAAACATTTGGTTGCGTCTTTCGAAAGTTATCGTGCGAACCAGCCGGACAGCCACCCGACAGACAGACAGACAGACAGACAGACGGACATTGCTCAAACGACTTAAAAAGTCATGAATCGAATTTGGTTCAAAGAAACCTAGGGTCTAAAGTCACTCCTTCTATGTGTTACACTTTTGGGTCGTATCAAATGATATATACCTTCATCCCTACGGGTGATGGTATAAAAATGTACTCAGCTATTAAGATAATTCATTATATATGATTTTATTGTTGTAGAAGAAGAGGAGAAGTCAATAAATTGATACAAGTGATTAAAATCAGAACACATTCTCTGCAGTGGTTCAGACATAGCATAATTTGATCGTTGAAATGGGATGAAGAGTGGTTTAAAATATCTTGAAGGTCTCATAGGAACATTTATCAATACACGACTAAGAAGGAATTCAGAGCGAATATCACTCATAAGGATCTTATAAATAGTTATAGCATTAAGCATGGTCCGTCTACTAGCTAAGGTAGGCAATTTAATCAGGGCCAACCTACATATATAAGGTGGAAGGTTTATGTTCGGATCCCAACAAAGATTCCTAAGACAGAAAAGTAGGAATTGCTTCTGTACGGATTCCAACATATTGACATATAAATCATAGTGCGGGTCCCACACAACCGAGCCATATTCAAGAATGGGTCTAACGAGAGATGTGAAAAGATTCTTCGTAATATAAGGGTCAGAAAATTCCTTAGCCCAACGTTTAATAAATGACAGAACGCCAAAAGCTTTATTCACAGTAGTAATGACATGGTTATTAAAAGTTAATTTTCTATCCAATAAAATACCAAGATCGATAAATGAATCAACAAGTTCCAATGATGAACCACCCAGAGTAAACTGAGAAATAATTGGACGAGATCTGGAAAACATCATATGTTTACACTTCTTCAGATTTAGTTCCATAAGGTTAATCTTGCACCATGTATAAAAAGCATCCAAATCATATTGCAGACGAACGTGATCTGGAGCATTATCGCAACTAATAAAAATTTTGACATAATCTGCGTACATTAGCAAATTAGATTCGGTGACCGCGTTAGGCAAATCATTTATGAATAACAAAAACAGTACAGGGCCAAGGTGGCTACCTTGTGGAACACCGGACGTCACATGGATAGGCCTAGAAATAGAATCCCCGAATGTGGCCTGTACGATAAGACGGTATCCAGTCAATGATATTACCTTTGAAATTCGTTTATCTCGTAAACTAAGCGTCTAATCGCAAAAAGGAGCTTAATTTGTGATCACTATGAAATATATATGAAATCACTCGTAATAGATGGGATATGACCCAGGAATGGATGGCCAATAGTGGATTTTCATATGGGAAACGTTAAATTCGTTTATCTCGTAAACTAAGCGTCTAATCGCAAAAAGGAGCTTAATTTGTGATCACTTTGAAAAATATACGAAATCACTCGTAATAGATGGGATATGACCACGGAATGGATGTCCAATAGTGGATTTTCATATTGAAAACTTTAAATGCGTTTATCTCGTAAACTAAGCGTCTAATCGCAAAAAGAAGCTTAATTTGTGATCACTTTGAAAAATATACGAAATCACTCGTAATCGATGGGAATATGACCACGGAATGGATGGCCAATGGTGGATTTTCATATGGGAAACTTTAAATGCGTTTATCTCGTAAACTAAGCGTCTAATCGCAAAAAGGAGCTTAATTTGTGATCACTATGAAATATATACGAAATCACTGGTAATAGATGGGGATATGACAATGAAATGGGTGGCCAATGGTGGATTTTCATATGGCAAACTTTAAATGCGTTTATCTTGTAAACTAAGCGTCTAATCGCAAAAAGGAGCTTAATTTGTGATCACTATGAAATATGTACGAAATCACTGGTAATAGATGGGGATATGACAACGGAATGGATGTCCAATAGTGGATTTTCATATGGCAACCTTTAAATGCGTTTATCTCGTAAACTAAGCGTCTAATCGCAAAAAGGAGCTTAATTTGTGATCACTATGAAATATATATGAAATCACTCGTAATAGATGGGATATGACCCAGGAATGGATGGCCAATAGTGGATTTTCATATGGCAACCTTTAAATGCGTTTATCTCGTAAACTAAGCGCCTAATCGCAAAAAGGAGCTTAATTTGTGATCACTATGAAATATATACGAAATCACTCGTAATAGATGGGATATGACCCAGGAATGGATGGCCAATAGTGGATTTTCATATGGGAAACGTTAAATTCGTTTATCTCGTAAACTAAGCGTCTAATCGCAAAAAGGAGCTTAATTTGTGATCACTTTGAAAAATATACGAAATCACTCGTAATAGATGGGATATGACCACGGAATGGATGTCCAATAGTGGATTTTCATATTGAAAACTTTAAATGCGTTTATCTCGTAAACTAAGCGTCTAATCGCAAAAAGAAGCTTAATTTGTGATCACTTTGAAAAATATACGAAATCACTCGTAATCGATGGGAATATGACCACGGAATGGATGGCCAATGGTGGATTTTCATATGGGAAACTTTAAATGCGTTTATCTCGTAAACTAAGCGTCTAATCGCAAAAAGGAGCTTAATTTGTGATCACTATGAAATATGTACGAAATCACTGGTAATAGATGGGGATATGACAATGAAATGGGTGGCCAATGGTGGATTTTCATATGGCAAACTTTAAATGCGTTTATCTTGTAAACTAAGCGTCTAATCGCAAAAAGGAGCTTAATTTGTGATCACTATGAAATATATACGAAATCGCTGGTAATAGATGCGGATGTGACCTAGAAATGGATGGCCAATGGTGGATTTTCATATGGGAAACTTTAAATGCGTTTATCTCGTAAACTAAGCGTCTAATCGCAAAAAGGAGCTTAATTTGTGATCACTATGAAATATATAAGAAATCACTGGTAATAGATGCGGATATGACCTAGAAATGGATGGCCAATGGTGGAATTTCATATGGGAAACTTTAAATGCGTTTATCTCGTAAACTAAGCGTCTAATCGCAAAAAGGGGCTTAATTTGTGATCACTATGAAATATATACGAAATCACTGGTAATAGATGGGGATATGGCAATGAAATGGGTGGCCAATGGTGGATTTTCATATGGCAAACTTTAAATGCGTTTATCTCGTAAACTAAGCGTCTAATCGCAAAAAGGAGCTTATTTTGTGATCACTATGAAATATATACGAAATCACTGGTAATAGTTGGGGATATGACCATGAAATGGGTGGCCAATGGTGGATTTTCATATGGCAAATTTTTAATGCGTTTATCTCGTAAACTAAGCGTCTAATCGCAAAAAGGAGCTTATTTTGTGATCACTATGAAATATATACGAAATCACTGGTAATAGTTGGGGATATGACCATGAAATGGGTGGCCAATGGTGGATTTTCATATGGCAAATTTTAAATGCGTTTATCTCGTAAACTAAGCGTCTAATCGCAAAAAGGAGCTTATTTTGTGATCACTATGAAATATATACGAAATCACTGGTAATAGTTGGGGATATGACCATGAAATGGGTGGCCAATGGTGGATTTTCATATGGGAAACTTTAAATGCGTTTATCTCGTAAACTAAGCGTCTAATCGCAAAAAGGAGCTTAATTTGTGATCACTATGAAATATATAAAAAATCACTGGTAAAAGATGCGGATATGACCTAGAAATGGATGGCCAATGGTGGAATTTCATATGGGAAACTTTAAATGCGTTTATCTCGTAAACTAAGCGTCTAATCGCAAAAAGGGGCTTAATTTGTGATCACTATGAAATATATACGAAATCACTGGTAATAGATGGGGATATGGCAATGAAATGGGTGGCCAATGGTGGATTTTCATATGGCAAACTTTAAATGCGTTTATCTCGTAAACTAAGCGTCTAATCGCAAAAAGGAGCTTATTTTGTGATCACTATGAAATATATACGAAATCACTGGTAATAGTTGGGGATATGACCATGAAATGGGTGGCCAATGGTGGATTTTCATATGGCAAATTTTAAATGCGTTTATCTCGTAAACTAAGCGTCTAATCGCAAAAAGAAGCTTAATTTGTGATCACTTTGAAAAATATACGAAATCACTCGTAAACGATGGGAATATGACCACGGAATGGATGGCCAATGGTGGATTTTCATATGGGAAACTTTAAATGCGTTTATCTCGTAAACTAAGCGTCTAATCGCAAAAAGGAGCTTAATTTGTGATCACTATGAAATATGTACAAAATCACTGGTAATAGATGGGGATATGACAATGAAATGGGTGGCCAATGGTGGATTTTCATATGGCAAACTTTAAATGCGTTTATCTTGTAAACTAAGCGTCTAATCGCAAAAAGGAGCTTATTTTGTGATCACTATGAAATATATACGAAATCACTGGTAATAGATGGGGATATGGCAATGAAATGGGTGGCCAATGGTGGATTTTCATATGGCAAACTTTAAATGCGTTTATCTCGTAAACTAAGCGTCTAATCGCAAAAAGGAGCTTAATTTGTGATCACTATGAAATATATACGAAATCACTGGTAATAGATGCGGATATGACAATGAAATGGGTGGCCAATGGTGGATTTTCATATGGCAAACTTTAAATGCGTTTATCTCGTAAACTAAGCGTCTAATCGCAAAAAGGAGCTTAATTTGTGATCACTATGAAATATATAAGAAACCACTGGTAATAGATGCGGATATGACCTAGAAATGGATGGCCAATGGTGGAATTTCATATGGCAAACTTTAAATGCGTTTATCTCGTAAACTAAGCGTCTAATCGCAAAAAGGAGCTTAATTTGTGATCACTATGAAATATATAAGAAATCACTGGTAATAGATGCGGATATGACCTAGAAATGGATGGCCAATGGTGGAATTTCATATGGGAAACTTTAAATTCGTTTATCTCGTAAACTAAGCGTCTAATCGCAAAAAGAAGCTTAATTTGTGATCACTATGAAATATATAAGAAATCACTGGTAATAGATGCGGATATGACCTAGAAATGGATGGCCAATGGTGGAATTTCATATGGGAAACTTTAAATGCGTTTATCTCGTAAACTAAGCGTCTAATCGCAAAAAGGGGCTTAATTTGTGATCACTATGAAATATATACGAAATCACTGGTAATAGATGCGGATATGACCTAGAAATGGATGGCTAATGGTGGATTTTCATATGGGAAACTTTAAATGCGTTTATCTCGTAAACTAAGCGTCTAATCGCAAAAAGGAGCTTAATTTGTGATCACTATGAAATATATAAGAAATCACTGGTAATAGATGCGGATATGACCTAGAAATGGATGGCCAATGGTGGATTTTCATATGGGAAACTTTAAATGCGTTTATCTCGTAAACTAAGCGTCTAATCGAAAAAAGAAGCTTAATTTGTGATCACCATGATATATTTAAGAAATCACTGGTAATAGATGGGGATATGACCACGGAATGGATGGCCAATAGTGGATTTTCATATGGGAAACTTTAAATGCGTTTATCTCGTAAACTAAGCGTCTAATCGCAAAAGGAGCTTAATTTGTGATCACTATGAAATATATACGAAATCACTCGTAATAGATGGGGATATGACCACGGAATGGATGACCAATGGTGGATTTTCATATGGGAAACTTTAAATGCGTTTATTTCGTAAACTAAGCGTCTAATCGCAAAAGGAGCTTAATTTGTGATCACTATGAAATATATACGAAATCACTGGTAATAGATGCGGATATGACCTAGAAATGGATGGCCAATGGTGGATTTTCATATGGGAAACTTTAAATGCGTTTATCTCGCAAACTAAGCGTCTAATCGCAAAAGGGAGCTTAATTTGTGATCACTATGAAATATATACGAAATCACTGGTAATAGATGGGGATATGACCACGGAATGGATGGCCAATGGTGGAAACTTTAAATGCGTTTATCTCGTAAACTAAGCGTCTAATCGCAAAAAGGAGCTGAATTTGTGATCACTATGAAATATATACAAAATCACTGGTAAGAGATGGGGATATGACCACGGAATGGATGGCCAATGGTGGATTTTCATATGGGAAACTTTAAATGCGTTTATTTCGTAAACTAAGCGTCTAATCGCAAAAAGGAGCTTAATTTGTGATCACTATGAAATATATACGAAATCACTGGTAATAGATGGGGATATGACCATGAAATAGGTGGCCAATGGTGGATTTTCATATGGCAAACTTAAAATGCGTTTATCTCGTAAACTAAGCGTCTAATCGAAAAAAGAAGCTTAATTTGTGATCACCATGATATATTTAAGAAATCACTGGTAATAGATTGGGATATGACCATGAAATGGGTGGCCAATGGTGGATTTTCATATGGCAAACTTTAAATGCGTTTATCTCGTAAACTAAGCGTCTAATCGCAAAAAGGAGCTTAATTTGTGATCACTATGAAATATATACGAAATCACTGGTAATAGATGGGGATATGACCATGAAATGGGTGGCCAATGGTGGATTTTCATATGGCAAACTTTAAATGTGTTTATCTCTTAAACTAAGCGTCTAATCGCAAAATAGAGCTTAATTTGTGATCACTATGAAATATATACGAAATCACTCGTAATAGATGGGGATATGACCTAGAAATAGATGGCCAATGGTGGATTTTCATATGGGAAACTTTAAATGCGTTTATCTCGTAAACTAAGCATCTAATCGCAAAAAGGAGCTTAATTTGTGATCACTATGATATATATACGAAATCACTCGTAATAGATGCGGATATGACCAAGAAATGGATGGCCAATGGTGGATTTTCATATGGGAAACTTTAAATGCGTTTATCTCGTAAACGGAATGGATGGCCAATAGTGGATTTTCATATGGGAAACTTTAAATGCGTTTATCTCGTAAACTAAGCGTCTAATCGCAAAAAGGAGCTTCATTTGTGATCACTATGAAATATATACGAAATCACTCGTAATAGATGGGGATATGACCACGGAATGGATGGCCAATAGTGGATTTTCATATGGGAAACTTTAAATGCGTTTATCTCGTAAACTAAGCGTCTAATCGCAAAAGGAGCTTAATTTGTGATCACTATGAAATATATACGAAATCACTCATAATAGATGGGGATATGACCACGGAATGGATGACCAATGGTGGATTTTCATGTTGGAAACTTTAAATGCGATTATCTCGTAAACTAAGCGTCTAATCGCAAAAAGGAGCTTAATTTGTGTTCACTATGAAATATATGTATACAAAATCATTGGTAATAGATGGGGATATGACCACGGAATGGATGGCCAATAGTGGATTTTCATATGGGAAACTTTAAATGCGTTTATCTCGTAAACTAAGCGTCTAATCGCAAAAAGGAGCTTAATTTGTGATCACTTTAAAATATATACGAAATCACTGGTAATAGATGGGGATATGACCACGGAATGGATGGCCAATGGTGGAAACTTTATATGCGTTTATCTCGTAAACTAAGCGTCTAATCGCAAACAGGAGCTTAATTTGTGATCACTATGAAATATATACGAAATCACTGGTAATAGATGGGGATATGACCACGGAATGGATGGCCAATGGTGGAAACTTTAAATGCGTTTATCTCGTAAACTAAGCGTCTAATCGCAAACAGGAGCTTAATTTGTGATCACTATGAAATGTATACGAAATCACTGGTAATAGATGGGGATATGACCACGGAATGGAAGGCCAATGGTGGAAACTTTAAATGCGTTTATCTCGTAAACTAAGCGTCTAATCGCAAACAGGAGCTTAATTTGTGATCACTATGAAATATATACGAAATCACTGGTAATAGATGCGGATATGACCAAGAAATGGATGGCCAATGGTGGATTTTCATATGGGAAACTTTAAATGCGTTTATCTCGTAAACTAAGCGTCTAATCGCAAAAAGGAGCTTAATTTGTGATCACTATGAAATATATACAAAATCACTCGTAATAGATGGGGATATGACCACGGAATGGATGACCAATGGTGGATTTTCATGTTGGAAACTTTAAATGCGATTATCTCGTAAACTAAGCGTCTAATCGCAAAAAGGAGCTTAATTTGTGTTCACTATGAAATATATGTATACAAAATCATTGGTAATAGATGGGGATATGACCACGGAATGGATGGCCAATAGTGGATTTTCATATGGGAAACTTTAAATGCGTTTATCTCGTAAACTAAGCGTCTAATCGCAAAAAGGAGCTTAATTTGTGATCACTTTAAAATATATACGAAATCACTCGTAATAGATGGGGATATGACCACGGAATGGATGGCCAATGCTGGAAACTTTAAATGCGTTTATCTCGTAAACTAAGCGTCTAATCGCAAACAGGAGCTTAATTTGTGATCACTATGAAATATATACGAAATCACTGGTAATAGATGGGGATATGACCACGGAATGGATGGCCAATGGTGGAAACTTTAAATGCGTTTATCTCGTAAACTAAGCGTCTAATCGCAAACAGGAGCTTAATTTGTGATAACTATGAAATATATACGAAATCACTGGTAATAGATGGGGATATGACCACGGAATGGAAGGCCAATGGTGGAAACTTTAAATGCGTTTATCTCGTAAACTAAGCGTCTAATCGCAAACAGGAGCTTAATTTGTGATCACTATGAAATATATACGAAATCACTGGTAATAGATGCGGATATGACCAAGAAATGGATGGCCAATGGTGGATTTTCATATGGGAAACTTTAAATGCGTTTATCTCGTAAACTAAGCGTCTAATCGCAAAAAGGAGCTTAATTTGTGATCGCTATGAAATATATACGAAATCACTGGTAATAGATTGGGATATGACCACGGAATGGATGGCCAATGGTGGAAACTTTAAATGCGTTTATCTCGTAAACTAAGCGTCTAATCGCAAAAAGGAGCTTAATTTGTGATCGCTATGAAATATATACGAAATCACTGGTAATAGATGCGGATATGACCTAGAAATAGATGGCCAATGCACAGTGGTCGATCTTGTGTGGAGCGAGCGGCCAAAAATACTTCTAGTGGAGATATTATTGTGAAATTTTTTCCAAAATTCTATAAAAATATATTTAGTAATAAATCGAACAGACATTGGTCGTACCTAAGCCTCTCCCGAAATCCCACAATTATAAGGGTACACCGTATGATATTTTATTATAGAATGTAATATAGTATTATATAATACATCCTTTTAACAGGCCAAAAACAGATTTATTCAAAACTGACTTATGATAAGATGATAAATTGTTAACTTCCGTTATCCCTTAATTATTCATCTGAAACTATATGTCCCTTAAAGGCACTTCAAAGTTTCAAAAGATATAATTTCTAAAAATGCAATTTTTTTTGATTTTCAACGGAAAAAAATAGTGTAGCCCCACTTTTCCCTATTTATTATATAAAAAAAATAAACTGAAATAAAAAATTATTAGAAATTTTCCGAACAGAAACAATTTTGGGCATAAACGCATATTGGGTTGTATGGGCGGTCAGCCGAGGGCGTAGCCGATTTGGATGAAACTTAGCACGCATCTTTTGTTTATTTTAGGATTTTTTTTTTAAATTTTACACATTTCCTTGGATTAGAAAAATTGTGTGCTAAAAATTTGATTTTATGCACAAATTCGATTTGAATTGTTTAAGCGGTGGGCGTGGCTGCTTTTGATGAAATTCGGTTTTTTTTTATTATTTTAGTCGATATAATACACGGTGCAAAATTTTAATGATCTTGAACCAACACTATTTAATGATAAAATGGGAGTGGTTAATGACTCATACCCCCCTCCTCTCCTACCGTACCCAGGCACCCACATTCACCCCATGTTAGCAAAAACTTGAGAAAATGTACGAAACTTGTTTTTAATTTATATGTTAACAATTTGTTTACAAGATTACTTCTAAACAATAAAAATATTGAATAATTTCATATAAAATAATATATAATACAAAATTATAAAAAGGTTAAGGGGGGTTGTTTAAAAATATAACGATAGATACTCTATGAAATAAAAAAAAGAACTAAAAAACTTTGTGTATTCGTTTTTTTATAGCAGTTTTAAAATTATTAATATTAAGGCTGTTTTTTAGTCACAATACCCTTTAAATGATAATCGACTTCAAAATTAATCTAGCAATTCAAAACCAGATTTTAAAAAAAATTTGGACATAAAAACAACGAGGCCGCTTTGGGCTGAGAGAGATAACACAAAGACGAGCAAAAGTGAGCAGCTGATATTACCAATTTTAGAATCTTGAAATATTAACTAATAAACCAAAAAAAGTCCCATTGGAGACTTCAGGGGGAACACAACTAAAACTCTAGTTAAAATTTACATATATGGACGAAAGAATACTAACAATGCAACTGAAAAAATATTAATTTTATAACAAATCTACAACAAGCTTAACACATTGTTATTATTTTAAAATATAGTTAATACCATGTAATTCAATATTCATTTCGATTTATTTCGACAGCAGTTTTTTTTCTTTTGTTTTAATTAATTTAAAGTTGCACTTAATTTTCTACTTTTTCACACTGCAAAAGCCAACTGTTTACTCGCTCTCTTTTTTGAAGCTGTTCTTAAAGAGTACAGATGAAATAAAACAAAAACAACTATAAATTTTAAAACCTTGTTTTAATAAGAAACAGTGATGCCACACTTGGTGACAAACTTCTGACTTTGATTTTTTATTTTTGGCCAATGGAATCGACCACTGTGCAATGGTGGATTTTCATATGGGAAACTTTAAATGCGTTTATCTCGTAAACTAAGCGTCTAATCGCAAAAAGGAGCTTAATTTGTGATCACTTTAAAATATATACGAAATCACTCGTAATAGATGGGGATATGACCACGGAATGGATGGCCAATGGTGGATTTTCATATTGGAAACTTTAAATGCGTTTATCTCGTAAACTAAGCGTCTAAACGCAAAAAGGAGCTTAATTTGTGATCACTATGAAATATATACGAAATCACTGGTAATAGATGCGGATATGACCAAGAAATGGATGGCCAATGGTGGATTTTCATATGGGAAACTTTAAATGCGTTTATCTCGTAAACTAAGCGTCTAATCGCAAAAAGGAGCTTAATTTGTGATCACTATGAAATATATACGAAATCACTGGTAATAGATGCGGATATGACCAAGAAATGGATGGCCAATGGTGGATTTTCATATGGGAAACTTTAAATGCGTTTATCTCGTAAACTAAGCGTCTAATCGCAAAAAGGAGCTTAATTTGTGATCACTATGAAATATATACGAAATCACTCGTAATAGATGGGGATATGACCACGGAATGGATGGCCAATGGTGGATTTTCATATTGGAAACTTTAAATGCGTTTATCTCGTAAACTAAGCGTCTAAACACAAAAAGAAGCTTAATTTGTGATCACTATGAAATATATACGAAATCACTGGTAATAGATGCGGATATGACCTAGAAATAGATGGCCAATGGTGGATTTTCATATGGGAAACTTTAAATGCGTTTATCTCGTAAACTAAGCGTCTAAACGCAAAAAGGAGCTTAATTTGTGATCACTATGAAATATATACGAAATCACTGGTAATAGATGCGGATATGACCTAGAAATGGATGGCCAATGGTGGATTTTCATATGGGAAACTTTAAATGCGTTTATCTCGCAAACTAAGCGTCTAATCGCAAAAGGGAGCTTAATTTGTGATCACTATGAAATATATACGAAATCACTCGTAATAGATGGGGATATGACCACGGAATGGATGGCCAATAGTGGATTTTCATATGGGAAACTTTAAATGCGTTTATCTCGTAAACTAAGCGTCTAATCGCAAAAGGAGCTTAATTCGTGATCACTATGAAATATATACGAAATCACTGGTAATAGATGGGGATATGACCACGGAATGGATGACCAATGGTGGATTTTCATGTTGGAAACTTTAAATGCGTTTATCTCGTAAACTAAGCGTCTAATCGCAAAAAGGAGCTTAATTTGTGTTCACTATGAAATATATGTATACAAAATCATTGGTAATAGATGGGGATATGACCACGGAATGGATGGCCAATAGTGGATTTTCATATGGGAAACTTTAAATGCGTTTATCTCGTAAACTAAGCGTCTAATCGCAAAAAGGAGCTTAATTTGTGATCACTTTAAAATATATACGAAATCACTCGTAATAGATGGGGATATGACCACGGAATGGATGGCCAATGGTGGAAACTTTAAATGCGTTTATCTCGTAAACTAAGCGTCTAATCGCAAACAGGAGCTTAATTTGTGATCACTATGAAATATATACGAAATCACTGGTAATAGATGGGGATATGACCACGGAATGGATGGCCAATGGTGGAAACTTTAAATGCGTTTATCTCGTAAACTAAGCGTTTAATCGCAAACAGGAGCTTAATTTGTGATCACTATGAAATATATACGAAATCATTGGTAATAAATGGGGATATGACCACGGAATGGATGCCCAATGGTGGATTTTCATATGGGAAACTTTAAATGCGTTTATCTCGTAAACTAAGCGTCTAATCGCAAAAAGGAGCTTAATTTGTGATCACTATGAAATATATACGAAATCACTGGTAATAGATGGGGATATGACCAAGAAATGGATGGCCAATGGTGGATTTTCATATGGGAAACTTTAAATGCGTTTATCTCGTAAACTAAGCGTCTAATCGCAAAAAGGAGCTTAATTTGTGATCACTATGAAATATATACGAAATCACTGGTAATAGATGGGGATATGACCACGGAATGGATGGCCAATAGTGGATTTTCATATGAGAAAGTTTAAATGCGTTTATCTCGTAAACTAAGCGTCTAACCGCAAAAAGGAGCTTAATTTGTGATCACTATGAAATATATACGAAATCACTGGTAATAGATGAGGATATGACCAAGAAATGGATGGCCAATGGTGGATTTTCATATGGGAAACTTTAAATGCGTTTATCTCGTAAACTAAGCGTCTAATCGCAAAAAGGAGCTGAATTTGTGATCACTATGAAATATATACGAAATCACTGGTAATAGATGCGGATATGACCAAGAAATGGATGGACAATGGTGGATTTTCATATGGGAAACTTTAAATGCGTTTATCTCGTAAACTAAGCGTCTAATCGCAAAAAGGAGCTGAATTTGTGATCACTATGAAATATATACAAAATCACTGGTAAGAGATGGGGATATGACCACGGAATGGATGGCCAATGGTGGATTTTCATATGGGAAACTTTAAATGCGTTTATCTCGTAAACTAAGCGTCTAATCGCAAAAAGGAGCTTAATTTGTGATCACTATGAAATATATACAAAATCACTGGTAAGAGATGGGGATATGACCACGGAATGGATGGCCAATGGTGGATTTTCATATGGGAAACTTTAAATGCGTTTATCTCGTAAACTAAGCGTCTAATCGCAAAAAGGAGCTGAATTTGTGATCACTATGAAATATATACAAAATCACTGGTAAGAGATGGGGATATGACCACGGAATGGATGGCCAATGGTGGATTTTCATATGGGAAACTTTAAATGCGTTTATCTCGTAAACTAAGCGTCTAATCGCAAAAAGGAGCTTAATTTGTGATCACTATGAAATATATACAAAATCACTGGTAAGAGATGGGGATATGACCACGGAATGGATGGCCAATGGTGGATTTTCATATGGGAAACTTTAAATGCGTTTATCTCGTAAACTAAGCGTCTAATCGCAAAAAGGAGCTTAATTTGTGATCACTATGAAATATATACAAAATCACTGGTAAGAGATGGGGATATGAACACGGAATGGATGGCCAATAGTGGATTTTCATATGAGAAAGTTTAAATGCGTTTATCTCGTAAACTAAGCGTCTAACCGCAAAAAGGAGCTTAATTTGTGATCACTATGAAAACTTTATGGGAAACTTTAAATGCGTTTATCTCGTAAACTAAGCGTCTAATCGCAAAAAGGAGCTGAATTTGTGATCACTATGAAATATATACAAAATCACTGGTAAGAGATGGGGATATGACCACGGAATGGATGGCCAATGGTGGATTTTCATATTGGAAACTTTAAATGCGTTTATCTCGTAAACTAAGCGTCTAATCGCAAAAAGGAGCTTAATTTGTGATCACAATGAAATATGTATATACAAAATCACTGGTAAGAGATGGGGATATGACCACGGAATGGATGGCCAATGGTGGATTTTCATATTGGAAACTTTAAATGCGTTTATCTTGTAAACTAAGCGTCTAATCGCAAAAAGCAGCTTTATTTGTGATCACTATGAAATATATACGAAATCACTGGTAATAGATGCGGATATGACCTAGAAATAGATGGCCAATGATGGATTTTCATATGGGAAACTTTAAATGCGTTTATGTCGTAAACTAAGCGTCTAATCGCAAAAAGGAGCTTAATTTGTGATCACTATGAAATATATACGAAATCACTTGTAATAGATGCGGATATGACCTAGAAATAGATGGCCAATGATGGATTTTCATATGGGAAACTTTAAATGCGTTTATGTCGTAAACTAAGCGTCTAATCGCAAAAAGGATCTGAATTTGTGATCACTATGAAATATAGACAAAATCACTGGTAAGAGATGGGGATATGACCACGGAATGGATGGCCAATGGTGGATTTTCATATGGGAAACTTTAAATGCGTTTATCTCGTAAACTAAGCGTCTAACCGCAAAAAGGAGCTTAATTTGTGATCACTATGAAATATATACGAAATCACTGGTAATAGATGCGGATATGACCTAGAAATAGATGGCCAATGATGGATTTTCATATGGGAAACTTTAAATGCGTTTATGTCGTAAACTAAGCGTCTAATCGCAAAAAGGATCTGAATTTGTGATCACTATGAAATATATACAAAATCACTGGTAAGAGATGGGGATATGACCACGGAATGGATGGCCAATGGTGGATTTTCATATGGGAAACTTTAAATGCGTTTATCTCGTAAACTAAGCGTCTAAACGCAAAAAGGAGCTTAATTTGTGATCACTATGAAATATATACGAAATCACTGGTAATAGATGCGGATATGACCTAGAAATAGATGGCCAATGGTGGATTTTCATATGGGAAACTTTAAATGCGTTTATCTCGTAAACTAAGCGTCTAATCGCAAAAAGGAGCTTAATTTGTGATCACTTTAAAATATATACGAAATCACTTGTAATAGATGGGGATATGACCACGGAATGGATGGCCACTGGTGGATTTTCATATTGGAAACTTTAAATGCGTTTATCTCGTAAACTAAGCGTCTAAACGCAAAAAGGAGCTTAATTTGTGATCACTATGAAATATATACGAAACCACTGGTAATAGATGCGGATATGACCAAGAAATGGATGGCCAATGGTGGATTTTCATATGGGAAACTTTAAATGCGTTTATCTCGTAAACTAAGCGCCTAATCGCAAAAAGGAGCTTAATTTGTGATCACTATGAAATATATACTAAATCACTGGTAATAGATGGGGATATGAACACGGAATGGATGGCCAATGGTGGATTTTCATATGGGAAACTTTAAATGCGTTTATCTCGTAAACTAAGCGTCTAAACGCAAAAAGGAGCTTAATTTGTGATCACTATGAAATATATACGAAATCACTGGTAATAGATGCGGATATGACCTAGAAATAGATGGCCAATGGTGGATTTTCATATGAGAAAGTTTAAATGCGTTTATCTCGTAAACTAAGCGTCTAATCGCAAAAAGGAGCTTAATTTGTGATCACTTTGAAATATATACGAAACCACTGGTAATAGATGCGGATATGACCAAGAAATGGATGGCCAATGGTGGATTTTCATATGGGAAACTTTAAATGCGTTTATCTCGTAAACTAAGCGTCTAATCGAAAAAAGGAGCTTAATTTGTGATCACTATGAAATATATACGAAATCACTGGTAATAGATGGGGATATGAACACGGAATGGATGGCCAATAGTGGATTCTCATATGAGAAAGTTTAAATGCGTTTATCTCGTAAACTAAGCGTCTAAACGCAAAAAGGAGCTTAATTTGTGATCACTATGAAATATATACCCATAATCACTGGTAATAGATGCGGATATGACCTAGAAATAGATGGCCAATGGTGGATTTTCATATTGGAAACTTTAAATGCGTTTATCTCGTAAACTAAGCGTCTAAACGCAAAAAGGAGCTTAATTTGTGATCACTATGAAATATATACGAAACCACTGGTAATAGATGCGGATATGACCAAGAAATGGATGGCCAATGGTGGATTTTCATATGGGAAACTTTAAATGCGTTTATCTCGTAAACTAAGCGTCTAATCGCAAAAAGGAGCTTAATTTGTGATCACTATGAAATATATACGAAATCACTGGTAATAGATGGGGATATGAACACGGAATGGATGGCCAATAGTGGATTCTCATATGAGAAAGTTTAAATGCGTTTATCTCGTAAACTAAGCGTCTAAACGCAAAAAGGAGCTTAATTTGTGATCACTATGAAATATATACCCATAATCACTGGTAATAGATGCGGATATGACCTAGAAATAGATGGCCAATGGTGGATTTTCATATTGGAAACTTTAAATG
This sequence comes from Muscina levida, assembly GCA_964034835.1. NCBI lineage: Eukaryota > Metazoa > Arthropoda > Insecta > Diptera > Muscidae > Muscina > Muscina levida. The sequence continues at coordinate 112,779,316 of OZ035883.1, read as the reverse complement.
CGTTTATCTCGTAAACTAAGCGTCTAAACGCAAAAAGGAGCTTAATTTGTGATCACTTTGAAATATATACGAAATCACTCGTAATAGATGGGGATATGAACACGGAATGGATGGCCAATAGTGGATTTTCATATGAGAAAGTTTAAATGCGTTTATCTCGTAAACTAAGCGTCTAAACGCAAAAAGGAGCTTAATTTGTGATCACTATGAAATATATACGAAACCACTGGTAATAGATGCGGATATGACCTAGAAATAGATGGCCAATGGTGGATTTTCATATTGGAAACTTTAAATGCGTTTATCTCGTAAACTAAGCGTCTAATCGCAAAAAGGAGCTTAATTTGTGATCACTTTGAAATATATACGAAATCACTCGTAATAGATGGGGATATGAACACGGAATGGATGGCCAATAGTGGATTTTCATATGAGAAAGTTTAAATGCGTTTATCTCGTAAACTAAGCGTCTAAACGCAAAAAGGAGCTTAATTTGTGATCACTATGAAATATATACGAAACCACTGGTAATAGATGCGGATATGACCAAGAAATGGATGGCCAATGGTGGATTTTCATATGGGAAACTTTAAATGCGTTTATCTCGTAAACTAAGCGTCTAATCGCAAAAAGGAGCTTAATTTGTGATCACTATGAAATATATACGAAATCACTGGTAATAGATGGGGATATGAACACGGAATGGATGGCCAATAGTGGATTCTCATATGAGAAAGTTTAAATGCGTTTATCTCGTAAACTAAGCGTCTAATCGCAAAATGGAGCTTAATTTGTGATCACTATGAAATATATACCCATAATCACTGGTAATAGATGCGGATATGACCTAGAAATAGATGGCCAATGGTGGATTTTCATATTGGAAACTTTAAATGCGTTTATCTCGTAAACTAAGCGTCTAAACGCAAAAAGGAGCTTAATTTGTGATCACTATGAAATATATACGAAACCACTGGTAATAGATGCGGATATGACCAAGAAATGGATGGCCAATGGTGGATTTTCATATGGGAAACTTTAAATGCGTTTATCTCGTAAACTAAGCGTCTAATCGCAAAAAGGAGCTTAATTTGTGATCACTATGAAATATATACGAAATCACTGGTAATAGATGGGGATATGAACACGGAATGGATGGCCAATAGTGGATTCTCATATGAGAAAGTTTAAATGCGTTTATCTCGTAAACTAAGCGTCTAAACGCAAAAAGGAGCTTAATTTGTGATCACTATGAAATATATACCCATAATCACTGGTAATAGATGCGGATATGACCTAGAAATAGATGGCCAATGGTGGATTTTCATATTGGAAACTTTAAATGCGTTTATCTCGTAAACTAAGCGTCTAAACGCAAAAAGGAGCTTAATTTGTGATCACTATGAAATATATACGAAACCACTGGTAATAGATGCGGATATGACCAAGAAATGGATGGCCAATGGTGGATTTTCATATGGGAAACTTTAAATGCGTTTATCTCGTAAACTAAGCGTCTAATCGCAAAAAGGAGCTTAATTTGTGATCACTATGAAATATATACGAAATCACTGGTAATAGATGGGGATATGAACACGGAATGGATGGCCAATAGTGGATTCTCATATGAGAAAGTTTAAATGCGTTTATCTCGTAAACTAAGCGTCTAAACGCAAAATGGAGCTTAATTTGTGATCACTATGAAATATATACCCATAATCACTGGTAATAGATGCGGATATGACCTAGAAATAGATGGCCAATGGTGGATTTTCATATTGGAAACTTTAAATGCGTTTATCTCGTAAACTAAGCGTCTAAACGCAAAAAGGAGCTTAATTTGTGATCACTATGAAATATATACGAAACCACTGGTAATAGATGCGGATATGACCAAGAAATGGATGGCCAATGGTGGATTTTCATATGGGAAACTTTAAATGCGTTTATCTCGTAAACTAAGCGTCTAATCGCAAAAAGGAGCTTAATTTGTGATCACTATGAAATATATACGAAATCACTGGTAATAGATGGGGATATGAACACGGAATGGATGGCCAATAGTGGATTTTCATATGAGAAAGTTTAAATGCGTTTATCTCGTAAACTAAGCGTCTAAACGCAAAAAGGAGCTTAATTTGTGATCACTATGAAATATATACCCATAATCACTGGTAATAGATGCGGATATGACCTAGAAATAGATGGCCAATGGTGGATTTTCATATTGGAAACTTTAAATGCGTTTATCTCGTAAACTAAGCGTCTAATCGCAAAAAGGAGCTTAATTTGTGATCACTTTGAAATATATACGAAATCACTCGTAATAGATGGGGATATGAACACGGAATGGATGGCCAATAGTGGATTTTCATATGAGAAAGTTTAAATGCGTTTATCTCGTAAACTAAGCGTCTAAACGCAAAAAGGAGCTTAATTTGTGATCACTATGAAATATATACGAAACCACTGGTAATAGATGCGGATATGACCAAGAAATGGATGGCCAATGGTGGATTTTCATATGGGAAACTTTAAATGCGTTTATCTCGTAAACTAAGCGTCTAATCGCAAAAAGGAGCTTAATTTGTGATCACTATGAAATATATACGAAATCACTGGTAATAGATGGGGATATGAACACGGAATGGATGGCCAATAGTGGATTCTCATATGAGAAAGTTTAAATGCGTTTATCTCGTAAACTAAGCGTCTAAACGCAAAAAGGAGCTTAATTTGTGATCACTATGAAATATATACCCATAATCACTGGTAATAGATGCGGATATGACCTAGAAATAGATGGCCAATGGTGGATTTTCATATTGGAAACTTTAAATGCGTTTATCTCGTAAACTAAGCGTCTAAACGCAAAAAGGAGCTTAATTTGTGATCACTATGAAATATATACGAAACCACTGGTAATAGATGCGGATATGACCAAGAAATGGATGGCCAATGGTGGATTTTCATATGGGAAACTTTAAATGCGTTTATCTCGTAAACTAAGCGTCTAATCGCAAAAAGGAGCTTAATTTGTGATCACTATGAAATATATACGAAATCACTGGTAATAGATGGGGATATGAACACGGAATGGATGGCCAATAGTGGATTCTCATATGAGAAAGTTTAAATGCGTTTATCTCGTAAACTAAGCGTCTAATCGCAAAAAGGAGCTTAATTTGTGATCACTTTGAAATATATACGAAATCACTCGTAATAGATGGGGATATGACCACGGAATGGATGGCCAATGGTGGATTTTCATATTGGAAACTTTAAATGCGTTTATCTCGTAAACTAAGCGTCTAAACGCAAAAAGGAGCTTAATTTGTGATCACTATGAAATATATACGAAATCACTGGTAATAGATGCGGATATGACCTAGAAATAGATGGCCAATGGTGGATTTTCATATGGGAAACTTTAAATGCGTTTATCTCGTAAACTAAGCGTCTAATCGCAAAAAGGAGCTTAATTTGTGATCACTATGAAATATATACGAACTCACTGGTAATAGATGGGGATATGAACACGGAATGGATGGCCAATAGTGGATTTTCATATGAGAAAGTTTAAATGCGTTTATCTCGTAAACTAAGCGTCTAATCGCAAAAAGGAGCTTAATTTGTGATCACTTTGAAATATATACGAAATCACTCGTAATAGATGGGGATATGACCACGGAATGGATGGCCAATGGTGGATTTTCATATTGGAAACTTTAAATGCGTTTATCTCGTAAACTAAGCGTCTAAACGCAAAAAGGAGCTTAATTTGTGATCACTATGAAATATATACGAAATCACTGGTAATAGATGCGGATATGACCTAGAAATAGATGGCCAATGTTGGATTTTCATATGGGAAACTTTAAATGCGCTTATCTCGTCTAATCGCAAAAAGGAGCTGAATTTGTGATCACTGGTAATAGATGGGGATATGACCACAGAATGGATGGCCACTGGTGGATTTTCATATTGGAAACTTTAAATGCGTTTATCTCGTAAACTAAGCGTCTAAACGCAAAAAGGAGCTTAATTTGTGATCACTATGAAATATATACGAAATCACTGGTAATAGATGCGGATATGACCAAGAAATGGATGGCCAATGGTGGATTTTTATATGGGAAACTTTAAACTTTAAATCACTGGTAATAGATGCGAATATGACCTAGAAATAGATGGCCAATGGTGGATTTTCATATGGGAAACTTTAAATGCGTTTATCTCGTAAACTAAGCGTCTAATCGCAAAAAGGAGCTGCATTTGTGATCACTATGAAATATATACGAAATCACTGGTAAGAGATGGGGATATGACCACGGAATGGATGGCCAATGGTGGATTCTCATATTGGAAACTTTAAATGCGTTTATCTCGTAAACTAAGCGTCTTATCGCAAAAAGGAGCTTAATTTGTGATCACTTTGAAATATATACGAAATCACTCGTAATAGATGGGGATATGAACACGGAATGGATGGCCAATGGTGGATTTTCATATTGGAAACTTTAAATGCGTTTATCTCGTAAACTAAGCGTCTAATCGCAAAAAGGAGCTTAATTTGTGATCACTTTGAAATATATACGAAATCACTGGTAATAGATGCGGATATGACCTAGAAATAGATGGCCAATGGTGGATTCTCATATTGGAAACTTTAAATGCGTTTATCTCGTAAACTAAGCGTCTAATCGCAAAAAGGAGCTTAATTTGTGATCACTTTGAAATATATACGAAATCACTGGTAAGAGATGGGGATATGACCACGGAATGGATGGCCAATGGTGGATTCTCATATTGGAAACTTTAAATGCGTTTATCTCGTAAACTAAGCGTATAATCGCAAAAAGGAGCTTAATTTGTGATCACTTTGAAATATATACGAAATCACTCGTAATAGATGCGGATATGACCAAGAAATGGATGGCCAATGGTGGATTTTCATATGGGAAACTTTAAATGCGTTTATCTCGTAAACTAAGCGCCTAATCGCAAAAAGGAGCTGAATTTGTGATCACTATGAAATATATACAAAATCACTGGTAAGAGATGGGGATATGAACACGGAATGGATGGCCAATAGTGGATTCTCATATGAGAAAGTTTAAATGCGTTTATCTCGTAAACTAAGCGTCTAAACGCAAAAAGGAGCTTAATTTGTGATCACTATGAAATATATACGAAATCACTGGTAATAGATGCGGATATGACCTAGAAATAGATGGCCAATGGTGGATTTTCATATGGGAAACTTTAAATGCGTTTATCTCGTAAACTAAGCGTCTAATCGCAAAAAGGAGCTGAATTTGTGATCACTATGAAATATATACAAAATCACTGGTAAGAGATGGGGATATGACCACGGAATGGATGGCCAATGGTGGATTCTCATATTGGAAACTTTTAATGCGTTTATCTCGTAAACTAAGCGTCTAATCGCAAAAAGGAGCTTAATTTGTGATCACTTTGAAATATATACGAAATCACTCGTAATAGATGCGGCTATGACCAAGAAATGGATGGCCAATGGTGGATTTTCATATGGGAAACTTTAAATGCGTTTATCTCGTAAACTAAGCGCCTAATCGCAAAAAGGAGCTTAATTTGTGATCACTATGAAATATATACGAAATCACTGGTAATAGATGGGGATATGAACACGGAATGGATGGCCAATAGTAGATTCTCATATGAGAAAGTTTAAATGCGTTTATCTCGTAAACTAAGCGTCTAAACGCAAAAAGGAGCTTAATTTGTGATCACTATGAAATATATACGAAATCACTGGTAATAGATGCGGATATGACCTAGAAATAGATGGCCAATGGTGGATTTTCATATGGGAAACTTTAAATGCGTTTATCTCGTAAACTAAGCGTCTAATCGCAAAAAGGAGCTGAATTTGTGATCACTATGAAATATATACAAAATCACTGGTAAGAGATGGGGATATGACCACGGAATGGATGGCCAATGGTGGATTTTCATATGGGAAACTTTAAATGCGTTTATCTCGTAAACTAAGCGTCTAAACGCAAAAATGAGCTTAATTTGTGATCACTATGAAATATATACCCATAATCACTGGTAATAGATGCGGATATGACCTAGAAATAGATGGCCAATGGTGGATTTTCATATGGGAAACTTTAAATGCGTTTATCTCGTAAACTAAGCGTCTAATCGCAAAAAGGAGCTTAATTTGTGATCACTATGAAATATATACGAAATCACTGGTAATAGATGGGGATATGAACACGGAATGGATGGCCAATAGTGGATTTTCATATGAGAATGTTTAAATGCGTTTATCTCGTAAACTAAGCGTCTAACCGCAAAAAGGAGCTTAATTTGTGATCACTATGAAAACTTTATGGGAAACTTTAAATGCGTTTATCTCGTAAACTAAGCGTCTAATCGCAAAAAGGAGCTTAATTTGTGATCACTTTGAAATATATACGAAATCACTGGTAAGAGATGGGGATATGACCACGGAATGGATGGCCAATGGTGGATTCTCATATTGGAAACTTTAAATGCGTTTATCTCGTAAACTAAGCGTCTAATCGCAAAAAGGAGCTTAATTTGTGATCACTTTGAAATATATACGAAATCACTCGTAATAGATGCGGATATGACCTAGAAATAGATGGCCAATGGTGGATTTTCATATGGGAAACTTTAAATGCGTTTATCTCGTAAACTAAGCGCCTAATCGCAAAAAGGAGCTTAATTTGTGATCACTATGAAATATATACAAAATCACTGGTAAGAGATGGGGATATGACCACGGAATGGATGGCCAATGGTGGATTTTCATATTGGAAACTTTAAATGCGTTTATCTCGTAAACTAAGCGTCTAACCGCAAAAAGGAGCTTAATTTGTGATCACTATGAAATATATACGAAATCACTGGTAATAGATGCGGATATGACCAAGAAATGGATGGCCAATGGTGGATTTTCATATGGGAAACTTTAAATGCGTTTATCTCGTAAACTAAGCGTCTAATCGCAAAAAGGAGCTTAATTTGTGATCACTATGAAATATATACGAAATCACTGGTAATAGATGGGGATATGAACACGGAATGGATGGCCAATAGTGGATTTTCATATGAGAATGTTTAAATGCGTTTATCTCGTAAACTAAGCGTCTAACCGCAAAAAGGAGCTTAATTTGTGATCACTATGAAAACTTTATGGGAAACTTTAAATGCGTTTATCTCGTAAACTAAGCGTCTAATCGCAAAAAGGAGCTGAATTTGTGATCACTATGAAATATATACAAAATCACTGGTAAGAGATGGGGATATGACCACGGAATGGATGGCCAATGGTGGATTTTCATATTGGAAACTTTAAATGCGTTTATCTCGTAAACTAAGCGTCTAACCGCAAAAAGGAGCTTAATTTGTGATCACTATGAAATATATACGAAATCACTGGTAATAGATGCGGATATGACCAAGAAATGGATGGCCAATGGTGGATTTTCATATGGGAAACTTTAAATGCGTTTATCTCGTAAACTAAGCGTCTAATCGCAAAAAGGAGCTTAATTTGTGATCACTATGAAATATATACGAAATCACTGGTAATAGATGGGGATATGAACACGGAATGGATGGCCAATAGTGGATTTTCATATGAGAAAGTTTAAATGCGTTTATCTCGTAAACTAAGCGTCTAACCGCAAAAAGGAGCTTAATTTGTGATCACTATGAAAACTTTATGGGAAACTTTAAATGCGTTTATCTCGTAAACTAAGCGTCTAATCGCAAAAAGGAGCTGAATTTGTGATCACTATGAAATATATACAAAATCACTGGTAAGAGATGGGGATATGCAGCTTAATTTGTGATCACTATGAAATATATACGAAATCACTGGTAATAGATGGGGATATGACCACGGAAAGGATGGCCAATAGTGGATTTTCATATGAGAAAGTTTAAATGCGTTTATCTCGTAAACTAAGCGTCTAACCGCAAAAAGGAGCTTAATTTGTGATCACTATGAAATATATACGAAATCTCTGGTAATAGATGCGGATATGACCTAGAAATAGATGGCCAATGGTGGATTTTCATATGGGAAACTTTAAATGCGTTTATGTCGTAAACTAAGCGTCTAATCGCAAAAAGGAGCTGAATTTGTGATCACTATGAAATATAGACAAAATCACTGGTAAGAGATGGGGATATGACCACGGAATGGATGGCCAATGGTGGATTTTCATATGGGAAACTTTAAATGCGTTTATCTCGTAAACTAAGCGTCTAACCGCAAAAAGGAGCTTAATTTGTGATCACTCTGAAATATATACGAAATCACTGGTAATAGATGCGGATATGACCTAGAAATAGATGGCCAATGATGGATTTTCATATGGGAAACTTTAAATGCGTTTATGTCGTAAACTAAGCGTCTAATCGCAAAAAGGATCTGAATTTGTGATCACTATGAAATATATACAAAATCACTGGTAAGAGATGGGGATATGACCACGGAATGGATGGCCAATGGTGGATTTTCATATGGGAAACTTTAAATGCGTTTATCTCGTAAACTAAGCGTCTAAACGCAAAAAGGAGCTTAATTTGTGATCACTATGAAATATATACGAAATCACTGGTAATAGATGCGGATATGACCTAGAAATAGATGGCCAATGGTGGATTTTCATATGGGAAACTTTAAATGCGTTTATCTCGTAAACTAAGCGTCTTATCGCAAAAAGGAGCTTAATTTGTGATCACTTTAAAATATATACGAAATCACTTGTAATAGATGGGGATATGACCACGGAATGGATGGCCACTGGTGGATTTTCATATTGGAAACTTTAAATGCGTTTATCTCGTAAACTAAGCGTCTAAACGCAAAAAGGAGCTTAATTTGTGATCACTATGAAATATATACGAAATCACTGGTAATAGATGCGGATATGACCAAGAAATGGATGGCCAATGGTGGATTTTCATAGGGGAAACTTTAAATGCGTTTATCTCGTAAACTAAGCGCCTAATCGCAAAAAGGAGCTTAATTTGTGATCACTATGAAATACACTATGACACAATTTGATGGTCATTGTCTCGGGGGTCAACCAAACCAATATCAAACGATAGCATTTGACCTCAGTAACAAAACCCTAAACTCCATTTTGCTCCACTACGTCACAATTTTTTTTTACAGTGGTTTAAAGTTTGATTTTTTTGGTCAAAAGTCGATTCAAAGAATATGAAAAACCATCTGTAAAAATACGTTTGGGGGCTTAATTTGTGATCACTCTGAAATATATACGAAATCACTGGTAATAGATGCGGATATGACCTAGAAATAGATGGCCAATGATGGATTTTCATATGGGAAACTTTAAATGCGTTTATGTCGTAAACTAAGCGTCTAATCGCAAAAAGGATCTGAATTTGTGATCACTATGAAATATATACAAAATCACTGGTAAGAGATGGGGATATGACCACGGAATGGATGGCCAATGGTGGATTTTCATATGGGAAACTTTAAATGCGTTTATCTCGTAAACTAAGCGTCTAAACGCAAAAAGGAGCTTAATTTGTGATCACTATGAAATATATACGAAATCACTGGTAATAGATGCGGATATGACCTAGAAATAGATGGCCAATGGTGGATTTTCATAGGGGAAACTTTAAATGCGTTTATCTCGTAAACTAAGCGTCTTATCGCAAAAAGGAGCTTAATTTGTGATCACTATGAAATACACTATGACACAATTTGATGGTCATTGTCTCGGGGGTCAACCAAACCAATATCAAACGATAGCATTTGACCTCAGTAACAAAACCCTAAACTCCATTTTGCTCCACTACGTCACAATTTTTTTTTACAGTGGTTTAAAGTTTGATTTTTTTGGTCAAAAGTCGATTCAAAGAATATGAAAAACCATCTGTAAAAATACGTTTGGGGGATTTCATGTCTTCGGAGACCTATATTAAAACAATCAGGGGAAAATTTTCTCGTAACATTTTAACCCTCTAGCTGCCACCCATATGGGACATTTTTGGCCCAATTTAAAAAACCTTTTTAAAAGTCAACTTTGGACGGAGGTCAAGGATTAGAATCTTCGATAGAAATATTCTTCGGAAAATTTCACTAAGAGTCACCGAAGACAAATAACCTCTACGAGTCAAAGGTTTCAAAATTAAATCAAAATGAAATGTTAAAAAGTCTATTTTTGAGCAAACAGTACAACGCACTTTTTCGGGAGTGAACCAAACCAATATTAGACGATAACATTTGACCTCAGTAACAAAACCCTAAACTCCACTTTGCTCCACTACGTCACAATTTTTGTAAACAGTGGGTTAAAGTTGGATTTTTTTAATCAAAAGTCAAATAAAAGAAAATGAAAAATCTTGTGTAAAAATAGGTTTGGTATAGTACATGTCTGCGGAGACATACATTAAAATTTTCAGAGGAACATTTCATCAGAACATTTGAACCCTCCAGCTCCTACCCTAAGGATAAATTTTGAGAAACAGCTTAAAAGTCAAATTTTTAGAATGTTCAAAATGGGTGGCAGATAGAGGGTTAAAATGTTGCGAGGAAATATTCCCCGGAAATTTTTAATGTAGGTCTCCGAAGACATGAACTATCCCAAATCTATTTTTACACATGATTTTTCATTTTCTTTTATTTTACATTTGACCAAAAAAAAATCTAACTTTAAACCACTGTAAGCAAAAATTGTGACGTAGTGGAGCAAAATGAAGTTTAGGGTTTTGTTACTGAGGTCAAATGCTATTGTTTGATATTGGTTTGGTTTACTCCCGAAAAAGTGCGTTGCACTGTTTGCTCACAAGTAGACTTTTTAACATTTCATTTTGATTTTATTTTGAAACCTTTGACTCGTAGAGGTTATTTGTCTTCGGTGACTCTTAATCCTTGACCTCCGTCCAAAGTTGACTTTTAAAAAGTTTTTTAAAATTGGGCCAAAAATGTCCCATATGGGTGGCAGCTAGAGGGTTAAAATGTTCCGAGAAAATATTCCCCTGATTGTTTTAATATAGGTCTCCGAAGACATGAAATATCCCAAACGTATTTTTACAGATGATTTTTCATATTCTTTGATTCGACTTTTGACCAAAAAAATCAAACTTTAAACCACTGTAAAAAAAAATTGTGACGTAGTGGAGCAAAATGGAGTTTAGGGTTTTATTACTGAGGTCAAATGCTATCGTTTGATATTGGTTTGGTTCACCCCCGAAAAAGTGTGTTGCACTGTGATATATACGAAATCACTGGTAATAGATGGGGATATGAACACGGAATGGATGGCCAATAGTGGATTCTCATATGAGAAAGTTTAAATGCGTTTATCTCGTAAACTAAGCGTCTAATCGCAAAAAGGAGCTTAATTTGTGATCACTATGAAATATATACCCATAATCACTGGTAATAGATGCGGATATGACCTAGAAATAGATGGCCAATGGTGGATTTTCATATGGGAAACTTTAAATGCGTTTATCTCGTAAACTAAGCGTCTAATCGCAAAAAGGAGCTTAATTTGTGATCACTATGAAATATATACCCATAATCACTGGTAATAGATGCGGATATGACCTAGAAATAGATGGCCAATGGTGGATTTTCATATGGGAAACTTTAAATGCGTTTATCTCGTAAACTAAGCGTCTAATCGCAAAAAGGAGCTTAATTTGTGATCACTATGAAATATATACCCATAATCACTGGTAATAGATGCGGATATGACCTAGAAATAGATGGCCAATGGTGGATTTTCATAGGGGAAACTTTAAATGCGTTTATGTCGTAAACTAAGCGTCTAATCGCAAAAAGTAGCTGAATTTGTGATCACTATGAAATATATACAAAATCACTGGTAAGAGATGGGGATATGACCACGGAATGGATGGCCAATGGTGGATTTTCATATGGGAAACTTTAAATGCGTTTATCTCGTAAACTAAGCGTCTAAACGCAAAAAGGAGCTTAATTTGTGATCACTATGAAATATATACCCATAATCACTGGTAATAGATGCGGATATGACCTAGAAATAGATGGCCAATGGTGGATTTTCATATGGGAAACTTTAAATGCGTTTATCTCGTAAACTAAGCGTCTAATCGCAAAAAGGAGCTTAATTTGTGATCACTTTAAAATATATACGAAATCACTTGTAATAGATGGGGATATGACCACGGAATGGATGGCCACTGGTGGATTTTCATATTGGAAACTTTAAATGCGTTTATCTCGTAAACTAAGCGTCTAAACGCAAACAGGAGCTTAATTTGTGATCACTATGAAATATATACGAAATCACTGGTAATAGATGCGGATATGACCAAGAAATGGATGGCCAATGGTGGATTTTCATATGGGAAACTTTAAATGCGTTTATCTCGTAAACTAAGCGTCTAATCGCAAAAAGGAGCTTAATTTGTGATCACTATGAAATATATACGAAATCAATGGTAATAGATGGGGATATGGACACGGAATGGATGGCCAATAGTGGATTCTCATATGAGAAAGTTTAAATGCGTTTATCTCGTAAACTAAGCGTCTAATCGCAAAAAGGAGCTTAATTTGTGATCACTTTGAAATATATACGAAATCACTCGTAATACATGGGGATATGACCACGGAATGGATGGCCAATAGTGGATTTTCATATGAGAAAGTTTAAATGCGTTTATCTCGTAAACTAAGCGTCTAACCGCAAAAAGGAGCTTAATTTGTGATCACTATGAAATATATACGAAATCACTGGTAATAGATGGGGATATGACCTAGAAATAGATGGCCAATGGTGGATTTTCATATGGGAAACTTTAAATGCGTTTATCTCGTAAACTAAGCGTCTAATCGCAAAAAGGAGCTGAATTTGTGATCACTATGAAATATATACAAAATCACTGGTAAGAGATGGGGATATGACCACGGAATGGATGGCCAATGGTGGATTTTCATATGGGAAACTTTAAATGCGTTTATCTCGTAAACTAAGCGTCTAAACGCAAAAAGGAGCTTAATTTGTGATCACTATGAAATATATACCCATAATCACTGGTAATAGATGCGGATATGACCTAGAAATAGATGGCCAATGGTGGATTTTCATATGGGAAACTTTAAATGCGTTTATCTCGTAAACTAAGCGTCTAATCGCAAAAAGGAGCTTAATTTGTGATCACTTTAAAATATATACGAAATCACTTGTAATAGATGGGGATATGACCACGGAATGGATGGCCACTGGTGGATTTTCATATTGGAAACTTTAAATGCGTTTATCTCGTAAACTAAGCGTCTAAACGCAAACAGGAGCTTAATTTGTGATCACTATGAAATATATACGAAATCACTGGTAATAGATGCGGATATGACCAAGAAATGGATGGCCAATGGTGGATTTTCATATGGGAAACTTTAAATGCGTTTATCTCGTAAACTAAGCGTCTAATCGCAAAAAGGAGCTTAATTTGTGATCACTATGAAATATATACGAAATCACTGGTAATAGATGGGGATATGAACACGGAATGGATGGCCAATAGTGGATTCTCATATGAGAAAGTTTAAATGCGTTTATCTCGTAAACTAAGCGTCTAATCGCAAAAAGGAGCTTAATTTGTGATCACTTTGAAATATATACGAAATCACTCGTAATAGATGGGGATATGACCACGGAATGGATGGCCAATAGTGGATTTTCATATGAGAAAGTTTAAATGCGTTTATCTCGTAAACTAAGCGTCTAACCGCAAAAAGGAGCTTAATTTGTGATCACTATGAAATATATACGAAATCTCTGGTAATAGATGCGGATATGACCTAGAAATAGATGGCCAATGGTGGATTTTCATATGGGAAACTTTAAATGCGTTTATGTCGTAAACTAAGCGTCTAATCGCAAAAAGGAGCTGAATTTGTGATCACTATGAAATATAGACAAAATCACTGGTAAGAGATGGGGATATGACCACGGAATGGATGGCCAATGGTGGATTTTCATATGGGAAACTTTAAATGCGTTTATCTCGTAAACTAAGCGTCTTATCGCAAAAAGGAGCTTAATTTGTGATCACTTTAAAATATATACGAAATCACTTGTAATAGATGGGGATATGACCACGGAATGGATGGCCACTGGTGGATTTTCATATTGGAAACTTTAAATGCGTTTATCTCGTAAACTAAGCGTCTAAACGCAAAAAGGAGCTTAATTTGTGATCACTATGAAATATATACGAAATCACTGGTAATAGATGCGGATATGACCAAGAAATGGATGGCCAATGGTGGATTTTCATATGGGAAACTTTAAATGCGTTTATCTCGTAAACTAAGCGTCTAATCGCAAAAAGGAGCTTAATTTGTGATCACTATGAAATATATACGAAATCACTGGTAATAGATGGGGATATGAACACGGAATGGATGGCCAATAGTGGATTCTCATATGAGAAAGTTTAAATGCGTTTATCTCGTAAACTAAGCGTCTAATCGCAAAAAGGAGCTTAATTTGTGATCACTTTGAAATATATACGAAATCACTGGTAATAGATGGGGATATGACCTAGAAATAGATGGCCAATGGTGGATTTTCATATGGGAAACTTTAAATGCGTTTACCCGTAAACTAAGCGTCTAATCGCAAAAAGGAGCTGAATTTGTGATCACTATGAAATATATACAAAATCACTGGTAAGAGATGGGGATATGACCACGGAATGGATGGCCAATGGTGGATTTTCATATGGGAAACTTTAAATGCGTTTATCTCGTAAACTAAGCGTCTAAACGCAAAAAGGAGCTTAATTTGTGATCACTATGAAATATATACCCATAATCACTGGTAATAGATGCGGATATGACCTAGAAATAGATGGCCAATGGTGGATTTTCATATGGGAAACTTTAAATGCGTTTATCTCGTAAACTAAGCGTCTAATCGCAAAAAGGAGCTTAATTTGTGATCACTTTAAAATATATACGAAATCACTTGTAATAGATGGGGATATGACCACGGAATGGATGGCCACTGGTGGATTTTCATATTGGAAACTTTAAATGCGTTTATCTCGTAAACTAAGCGTCTAAACGCAAAAAGGAGCTTAATTTGTGATCACTATGAAATATATACGAAATCACTGGTAATAGATGCGGATATGACCAAGAAATGGATGGCCAATGGTGGATTTTCATATGGGAAACTTTAAATGCGTTTATCTCGTAAACTAAGCGTCTAATCGCAAAAAGGAGCTTAATTTGTGATCACTATGAAATATATACGAAATCACTGGTAATAGATGGGGATATGAACACGGAATGGATGGCCAATAGTGGATTCTCATATGAGAAAGTTTAAATGCGTTTATCTCGTAAACTAAGCGTCTAATCGCAAAAAGGAGCTGAATTTGTGATCACTATGAAATATAGACAAAATCACTGGTAAGAGATGGGGATATGACCACGGAATGGATGGCCAATGGTGGATTTTCATATGGGAAACTTTAAATGCGTTTATCTCGTAAACTAAGCGTCTAACCGCAAAAAGGAGCTTAATTTGTGATCACTATGAAATATATACGAAATCACTGGTAACAGATGCGGATATGACCTAGAAATAGATGGCCAATGATGGATTTTCATATGGGAAACTTTAAATGCGTTTATGTCGTAAACTAAGCGTCTAATCGCAAAAAGGATCTGAATTTGTGATCACTATGAAATATATACAAAATCACTGCTAAGAGATGGGGATATGACCACGGAATGGATGGCCAATGGTGGATTTTCATATGGGAAACTTTAAATGCGTTTATCTCGTAAACTAAGCGTCTAAACGCAAAAAGGAGCTTAATTTGTGATCACTATGAAATATATACGAAATCACTGGTAATAGATGCGGATATGACCAAGAAATGGATGGCCAATGGTGGATTTTCATATGGGAAACTTTAAATGCGTTTATCTCGTAAACTAAGCGTCTAATCGCAAAAAGGAGCTTAATTTGTGATCACTATGAAATATATACGAAATCACTGGTAATAGATGGGGATATGAACACGGAATGGATGGCCAATAGTGGATTCTCATATGAGAAAGTTTAAATGCGTTTATCTCGTAAACTAAGCGTCTAATCGCAAAAAGGAGCTGAATTTGTGATCACTATGAAATATAGACAAAATCACTGGTAAGAGATGGGGATATGACCACGGAATGGATGGCCAATGGTGGATTTTCATATGGGAAACTTTAAATGCGTTTATCTCGTAAACTAAGCGTCTAACCGCAAAAAGGAGCTTAATTTGTGATCACTATGAAATATATACGAAATCACTGGTAACAGATGCGGATATGACCTAGAAATAGATGGCCAATGATGGATTTTCATATGGGAAACTTTAAATGCGTTTATGTCGTAAACTAAGCGTCTAATCGCAAAAAGGATCTGAATTTGTGATCACTATGAAATATATACAAAATCACTGCTAAGAGATGGGGATATGACCACGGAATGGATGGCCAATGGTGGATTTTCATATGGGAAACTTTAAATGCGTTTATCTCGTAAACTAAGCGTCTAAACGCAAAAAGGAGCTTAATTTGTGATCACTATGAAATATATACGAAATCACTGGTAATAGATGCGGATATGACCTAGAAATAGATGGCCAATGGTGGATTTTCATATGGGAAACTTTAAATGCGTTTATCTCGTAAACTAAGCGTCTTATCGCAAAAAGGAGCTTAATTTGTGATCACTTTAAAATATATACGAAATCACTTGTAATAGATGGGGATATGACCACGGAATGGATGGCCACTGGTGGATTTTCATATTGGAAACTTTAAATCCGTTTATCTCGTAAACTAAGCGTCTAAACGCAAAAAGGAGCTTAATTTGTGATCACTATGAAATATATACGAAATCACTGGTAATAGATGCGGATATGACCAAGAAATGGATGGCCAATGGTGGATTTACATATGGGAAACTTTAAATGCGTTTATCTCGTAAACTAAGCGTCTAATCGCAAAAAGGAGCTTAATTTGTGATCACTATGAAATATATACGAAATCACAGGTAATAGATGGGGATATGAACACGGAATGGATGGCCAATAGTGGATTCTCATATGAGAAAGTTTAAATTCGTTTATCTCGTAAACTAAGCGTCTAATCGCAAAAAGGAGCTTAATTTGTGATCACTTTGAAATATATACGAAATCACTGGTAATAGATGCGGATATGACCTAGAAATAGATGGCCAATGGTGGATTTTCATATGGGAAACTTTAAATGCGTTTATCTCGTAAACTAAGCGTCTAATCGCAAAAAGGAGCTGAATTTGTGATCACTATGAAATATATACAAAATCACTGGTAAGAGATGGGGATATGACCACGGAATGGATGGCCAATGGTGGATTTTCATATGGGAAACTTTAAATGCGTTTATCTCGTAAACTAAGCGTCTAAACGCAAAAAGGAGCTTAATTTGTGATCACTATGAAATATATACCCATAATCACTGGTAATAGATGCGGATATGACCTAGAAATAGATGGCCAATGGTGGATTTTCATATGGGAAACTTTAAATGCGTTTATCTCGTAAACTAAGCGTCTAATCGCAAAAAGGAGCTTAATTTGTGATCACTTTAAAATATATACGAAATCACTTGTAATAGATGGGGATATGACCACGGAATGGATGGCCACTGGTGGATTTTCATATTGGAAACTTTAAATGCGTTTATCTCGTAAACTAAGCGTCTAAACGCAAAAAGGAGCTTAATTTGTGATCACTATGAAATATATACGAAATCACTGGTAATAGATGGGGATATGAACACGGAATGGATGGCCAATAGTGGATTCTCATATGAGAAAGTTTAAATGCGTTTATCTCGTAAACTAAGCGTCTAATCGCAAAAAGGAGCTTAATTTGTGATCACTTTGAAATATATACGAAATCACTGGTAATAGATGGGGATATGAACACGGAATGGATGGCCAATAGTGGATTCTCATATGAGAAAGTTTAAATGCGTTTATCTCGTAAACTAAGCGTCTAATCGCAAAAAGGAGCTTAATTTGTGATCACTTTGAAATATATACGAAATCACTCGTAATAGATGGGGATATGACCACGGAATGGATGGCCAATGGTGGATTTTCATATTGGAAACTTTAAATGCGTTTATCTCGTAAACTAAGCGTCTAATCGCAAAAAGGAGCTTAATTTGTGATCACTATGAAATATATACCCATAATCACTGGTAATAGATGCGGATATGACCTAGAAATAGATGGCCAATGGTGGATTTTCATATGGGAAACTTTAAATGCGTTTATCTCGTAAACTAAGCGTCTAAACGCAAAAAGGAGCTTAATTTGTGATCACTATGAAATATATACGAAATCACTGGTAATAGATGGGGATATGAACACGGAATGGATGGCCAATAGTGGATTCTCATATGAGAAAGTTTAAATGCGTTTATCTCGTAAACTAAGCGTCTAATCGCAAAAAGGAGCTTAATTTGTGATCACTTTGAAATATATACGAAATCACTGGTAATAGATGGGGATATGAACACGGAATGGATGGCCAATAGTGGATTCTCATATGAGAAAGTTTAAATGCGTTTATCTCGTAAACTAAGCGTCTAAACGCAAAAAGGAGCTTAATTTGTGATCACTATGAAATATATACGAAATCACTGGTAATAGATGCGGATATGACCTAGAAATAGATGGCCAATGGTGGATTTTCATATGGGAAACTTTAAATGCGTTTATCTCGTAAACTAAGCGTCTAATCGCAAAAAGGAGCTTAATTTGTGATCACTATGAAATATATACGAACTCACTGGTAATCGATGGGGATATGAACACGGAATGGATGGCCAATAGTGGATTTTCATATGAGAAAGTTTAAATGCGTTTATCTCGTAAACTAAGCGTCTAATCGCAAAAAGGAGCTTAATTTGTGATCACTTTGAAATATATACGAAATCACTCGTAATAGATGGGGATATGACCACGGAATGGATGGCCAATGGTGGATTTTCATATTGGAAACTTTAAATGCGTTTATCTCGTAAACTAAGCGTCTAAACGCAAAAAGGAGCTTAATTTGTGATCACTATGAAATATATACGAAATCACTGGTAATAGATGCCGATATGACCAAGAAATGGATGGCCAATGGTGGATTTTCATATGGGAAACTTTAAATGCGTTTATCTCGTAAACTAAGCGTCTAATCGCAAAAAGGAGCTTAATTTGTGATCACTATGAAATATATACGAAATCACTGGTAATAGATGCGAATATGACCTAGAAATAGATGGCCAATGGTGGATTTTCATATGGGAAACTTTAAATGCGTTTATCTCGTAAACTAAGCGCCTAATCGCAAAAAGGAGCTTAATTTGTGATCACTATGAAATATATACGAAATCACTGGTAATAGATGGGGATATGAACACGGAATGGATGGCCAATAGTGGATTTTCATATTGGAAACTTTAAATGCGTTTATCTCGTAAACTAAGCGTCTAATCGCAAAAAGGAGCTTAATTTGTGATCACTTTGAAATATATACGAAATCACTGGTAATAGATGCGGATATGACCTAGAAATAGATGGCCAATGGTGGATTTTCATATGGGAAACTTTAAATGCGTTTATCTCGTAAACTAAGCGCCTAATCGCAAAAAGGAGCTTAATTTGTGATCACTATGAAATATATACGAAATCACTGGTAATAGATGCGAATATGACCTAGAAATAGATGGCCAATGGTGGATTCTCATATTGGAAACTTTAAATGCGTTTATCTCGTAAACTAAGCGTCTAATCGCAAAAAGGAGCTTAATTTGTGATCACTTTGAAATATATACGAAATCACTGGTAATAGATGCGGATATGACCCAGAAATAGATGGCCAATGGTGGATTTTCATATGGGAAACTTTAAATGCGTTTATCTCGTAAACTAAGCGTCTAAACGCAAAAAGGAGCTTAATTTGTGATCACTATGAAATATATACCCATAATCACTGGTAATAGATGCGGATATGACCTAGAAATAGATGGCCAATGGTGGATTTTCATATGGGAAACTTTAAATGCGTTTATCTCGTAAACTAAGCGTCTAATCGCAAAAAGGAGCTTAATTTGTGATCACTTTAAAATATATACGAAATCACTTGTAATAGATGGGGATATGACCACGGAATGGATGGCCACTGGTGGATTTTCATATTGGAAACTTTAAATGCGTTTATCTCGTAAACTAAGCGTCTAAACGCAAAAAGGAGCTTAATTTGTGATCACTATGAAATATATACGAAATCACTGGTAATAGATGCCGATATGACCAAGAAATGGATGGCCAATGGTGGATTTTCATATGGGAAACTTTAAATGCGTTTATCTCGTAAACTAAGCGTCTAATCGCAAAAAGGAGCTGAATTTGTGATCACTATGAAATATATACAAAATCACTGGTAAGAGATGGGGATATGACCACGGAATGGATGGCCAATGGTGGATTTTCATATGGGAAACTTTAAATGCGTTTATCTCGTAAACTAAGCGTCTAAACGCAAAAAGGAGCTTAATTTGTGATCACTATGAAATATATACCCATAATCACTGGTAATAGATGCGGATATGACCTAGAAATAGATGGCCAATGGTGGATTTTCATATGGGAAACTTTAAATGCGTTTATCTCGTAAACTAAGCGTCTAATCGCAAAAAGGAGCTTAATTTGTGATCACTTTAAAATATATACGAAATCACTTGTAATAGATGGGGATAGGACCACGGAATGGATGGCCACTGGTGGATTTTCATATTGGAAACTTTAAATGCGTTTATCTCGTAAACTAAGCGTCTAAACGCAAAAAGGAGCTTAATTTGTGATCACTATGAAATATATACGAAATCACTGGTAATAGATGCGGATATGACCTAGAAATAGATGGCCAATGGTGGATTTTCATATGGGAAACTTTAAATGCGTTTATCTCGTAAACTAAGCGTCTAATCGCAAAAAGGAGCTTAATTTGTGATCACTTTAAAATATATACGAAATCACTTGTAATAGATGGGGATATGACCACGGAATGGATGGCCAATGGTGGATTTTCATATTGGAAAGTTTAAATGCGTTTATCTCGTAAACTAAGCGTCTAAACGCAAAAAGGAGCTTAATTTGTGATCACTATGAAATATATACGAAATCACTGGTAATAGATGCGGATATGACCTAGAAATAGATGGCCAATGGTGGATTTTCATATGGGAAACTTTAAATGCGTTTATCTCGTAAACTAAGCGCCTAATCGCAAAAAGGAGCTTAATTTGTGATCACTATGAAATATATACGAAATCACTGGTAATAGATGCGAATATGACCTAGAAATAGATGGCCAATGGTGGATTCTCATATTGGAAACTTTAAATGCGTTTATCTCGTAAACTAAGCGTCTAATCGCAAAAAGGAGCTTAATTTGTGATCACTTTGAAATATATACGAAATCACTGGTAATAGATGCGGATATGACCCAGAAATAGATGGCCAATGGTGGATTTTCATATGGGAAACTTTAAATACGTTTATCTCGTAAACTAAGCGTCTAAACGCAAAAAGGAGCTTAATTTGTGATCACTATGAAATATATACCCATAATCACTGGTAATAGATGGGGATATGAACACGGAATGGATGGCCAATGGTGGATTTTCATATGGGAAACTTTAAATGCGTTTATCTCGTAAACTAAGCGTCTAATCGCAAAAAGGAGCTTAATTTGTGATCACTTTGAAATATATACGAAATCACTGGTAATAGATGCGGATATGACCACGGAATGGATGGCCAATGGTGGATTTTCATATTGGAAACTTTAAATGCGTTTATCTCGTAAACTAAGCGTCTAATCGCAAAAAGGAGCTTAATTTGTGATCACTTTGAAATATATACGAAATCACTCGTAATAGATGGGGATATGACCACGGAATGGATGGCCAATGGTGGATTTTCATATGGGAAACTTTAAATGCGTTTATCTCGTAAACTAAGCGTCTAATCGCAAAAAGGAGCTGAATTTGTGATCACTATGAAATATATACGAAATCACTGGTAAGAGATGGGGATATGACCACGGAATGGATGGCCAATGGTGGATTCTCATATTGGAAACTTTAAATGCGTTTATCTCGTAAACTAAGCGTCTAATCGCAAAAAGGAGCTTAATTTGTGATCACTTTGAAATATATACGAAATCACTCGTAATAGATGGGGATATGACCACGGAATGGATGGCCAATGGTGGATTTTCATATTGGAAACTTTAAATGCGTTTATCTCGTAAACTAAGCGTCTAAACGCAAAAAGGAGCTTAATTTGTGATCACTATGAAATATATACGAAATCACTGGTAATAGATGCGGATATGACCAAGAAATGGATGGCCAATGGTGGATTTTCATATGGGAAACTTTAAATGCGTTTATCTCGTAAACTAAGCGTCTAATCGCAAAAAGGAGCTTAATTTGTGATCACTATGAAATATATACGAAATCACTGGTAATAGATGCGGATATGACCTAGAAATAGATGGCCAGTGGTGGATTTTCATATGGGAAACTTTAAATGCGTTTATCTCGTAAACTAAGCGTCTAATCGCAAAAAGGAGCTGAATTTGTGATCACTATGAAATATATACGAAATCACTGGTAAGAGATGGGGATATGACCACGGAATGGATGGCCAATGGTGGATTTTCATATTGGAAACTTTAAATGCGTTTATCTCGTAAACTAAGCGTCTAATCGCAAAAAGGAGCTTAATTTGTGATCACTATGAAATATATACGAAATCACTGGTAATAGATGCGGATATGACCTAGAAATAGATGGCCAATGGTGGATTCTCATATTGGAAACTTTAAATGCGTTTATCTCGTAAACTAAGCGTCTAATCGCAAAAAGGAGCTTAATTTGTGATCACTTTGAAATATATACGAAATCACTGGTAAGAGATGGGGATATGACCACGGAATGGATGGCCAATGGTGGATTCTCATATTGGAAACTTTAAATGCGTTTATCTCGTAAACTAAGCGTCTAATCGCAAAAAGGAGCTTAATTTGTGATCACTTTGAAATATATACGAAATCACTCGTAATAGATGCGGATATGACCAAGAAATGGATGGCCAATGGTGGATTTTCATATGGGAAACTTTAAATGCGTTTATCTCGTAAACTAAGCGTCTAATCGCAAAAAGGAGCTTAATTTGTGATCACTATGAAATATATACGAAATCACTGGTAATAGATGCGGATATGACCTAGAAATAGATGGCCAATGGTGGATTCTCATATTGGAAACTTTAAATGCGTTTATCTCGTAAACTAAGCGTCTAATCGCAAAAAGGAGCTTAATTTGTGATCACTTTGAAATATATACGAAATCACTGGTAAGAGATGGGGATATGACCACGGAATGGATGGCCAATGGTGGATTCTCATATTGGAAACTTTAAATGCGTTTATCTCGTAAACTAAGCGTCTAATCGCAAAAAGGAGCTTAATTTGTGATCACTTTGAAATATATACGAAATCACTGGTAAGAGATGGGGATATGACCACGGAATGGATGGCCAATGGTGGATTCTCATATTGGAAACTTTAAATGCGTTTATCTCGTAAACTAAGCGTCTAATCGCAAAAAGGAGCTTAATTTGTGATCACTTTGAAATATATACGAAATCACTCGTAATAGATGCGGATATGACCAAGAAATGGATGGCCAATGGTGGATTTTCATATGGGAAACTTTAAATGCGTTTATCTCGTAAACTAAGCGTCTAATCGCAAAAAGGAGCTTAATTTGTGATCACTATGAAATATATACGAAATCACTGGTAATAGATGCGGATATGACCTAGAAATAGATGGCCAATGGTGGATTTTCATATGGGAAACTTTAAATGCGTTTATCTCGTAAACTAAGCGTCTAATCACAAAAAGGAGCTTAATTTGTGATCACTTTGAAATATATACGAAATCACTCGTAATAGATGGGGATATGACCACGGAATGGATGGCCAATGGTGGATTTTCATATGGGAAACTTTAAATGCGTTTATCTCGTAAACTAAGCGTCTAATCGCAAAAAGGAGCTTAATTTGTGATCACTTTGAAATATATACGAAATCACTCGTAATAGATGGGGATATGACCACGGAATGGATGGCCAATGGTGGATTTTCATATTGGAAACTTTAAATGCGTTTATCTCGTAAACTAAGCGTCTAAACGCAAAAAGGAGCTTAATTTGTGATCACTATGAAATATATACGAAATCACTGGTAATAGATGCGGATATGACCAAGAAATGGATGGCCAATGGTGGATTTTCATATGGGAAACTTTAAATGCGTTTATCTCGTAAACTAAGCGTCTAATCGCAAAAAGGAGCTGAATTTGTGATCACTATGAAATATATACGAAATCACTGGTAAGAGATGGGGATATGACCACGGAATGGATGGCCAATGGTGGATTCTCATATTGGAAACTTTAAATGCGTTTATCTCGTAAACTAAGCGTCTAATCGCAAAAAGGAGCTTAATTTGTGATCACTTTGAAATATATACGAAATCACTCGTAATAGATGGGGATATGACCACGGAATGGATGGCCAATGGTGGATTTTCATATTGGAAACTTTAAATGCGTTTATCTCGTAAACTAAGCGTCTAAACGCAAAAAGGAGCTTAATTTGTGATCACTATGAAATATATACGAAATCACTGGTAATAGATGCGGATATGACCAAGAAATGGATGGCCAATGGTGGATTTTCATATGGGAAACTTTAAATGCGTTTATCTCGTAAACTAAGCGTCTAATCGCAAAAAGGAGCTTAATTTGTGATCACTATGAAATATATACGAAATCACTGGTAATAGATGCGGATATGACCTAGAAATAGATGGCCAGTGGTGGATTTTCATATGGGAAACTTTAAATGCGTTTATCTCGTAAACTAAGCGTCTAATCGCAAAAGGAGCTTAATTTGTGATCACTATGAAATATATACGAAATCACTGGTAATAGATGGGGATATGAACACGGAATGGATGGCCAATGGTGGATTTTCATATGGGAAACTTTAAATGCGTTTATCTCGTAAACTAAGCGTCTAATCGCAAATAGATGCGGATATGACCTAGAAATAGATGGCCAATGGTGGATTTTCATATGGGAAACTTTAAATGCGTTTATCTCGTAAACTAAGCGTCTAATCGCACTGGTAATAGATGGGGATATGAACACGGAAAGGATGGCCAATAGTGGATTTTCATATGAGAAAGTTTAAATGCGTTTATCTCGTAAACTAAGCGTCTAACTGCAAAAAGGAGCTTAATTTGTGATCACTATGAAATATATACGAAATCACTGGTAATAGATGCGGATATGACCACGGAATGGATGGCCAATGGTGGATTTTCATATTGGAAACTTTAAATGCGTTTATCTCGTAAACTAAGCGTCTAATCGCAAAAAGGAGCTTAATTTGTGATCACTATGAAATATATACGAAATCACTGGTAATAGATGCGGATATGACCTAGAAATAGATGGCCAATGGTGGATTTTCATATGGGAAACTTTAAATGCGTTTATCTCGTAAACTAAGCGTCTAATCGCAAAAAGGAGCTTAATTTGTGATCACTATGAAATATATACGAAATCACTGGTAATAGATGCGAATATGACCTAGAAATAGATGGCCAATGGTGGATTTTCATATTGGAAACTTTAAATGCGTTTATCTCGTAAACTAAGCGTCTAATCGCAAAAAGGAGCTGAATTTGTGATCACTATGAAATATATACGAAATCACTGGTAATAGATGCGAATATGACCTAGAAATAGATGGCCAATGGTGGATTTTCATATGGGAAACTTTAAATGCGTTTATCTCGTAAACTAAGCGTCTAATCGCAAAAAGGAGCTGAATTTGTGATCACTATGAAATATATACGAAATCACTGGTAAGAGATGGGGATATGACCACGGAATGGATGGCCAATGGTGGATTTTCATATTGGAAACTTTAAATGCGTTTATCTCGTAAACTAAGCGTCTAATCGCAAAAAGGAGCTTAATTTGTGATCACTATGAAATATATACGAAATCACTGGTAATAGATGCGGATATGACCTAGAAATAGATGGCCAATGGTGGATTTTCATATGGGAAACTTTAAATGCGTTTATCTCGTAAACTAAGCGTCTAATCGCAAAAAGGAGCTTAATTTGTGATCACTATGAAATATATACGAAATCACTGGTAATAGATGCGAATATGACCTAGAAATAGATGGCCAATGGTGGATTTTCATATTGGAAACTTTAAATGCGTTTATCTCGTAAACTAAGCGTCTAATCGCAAAAAGGAGCTTAATTTGTGATCACTATGAAATATATACGAAATCACTGGTAAGAGATGGGGATATGACCACGGAATGGATGGCCAATGGTGGATTTTCATATTGGAAACTTTAAATGCGTTTATCTCGTAAACTAAGCGTCTAATCGCAAAAAGGAGCTTAATTTGTGATCACTATGAAATATATACGAAATCACTGGTAAGAGATGGGGATATGACCACGGAATGGATGGCCAATGGTGGATTTTCATATTGGAAACTTTAAATGCGTTTATCTCGTAAACTAAGCGTCTAATCGCAAAAAGGAGCTTAATTTGTGATCACTATGAAATATATACGAAATCACTGGTAATAGATGGGGATATGAACACGGAATGGATGGCCAATAGTGGATTTTCATATGAGAAAGTTTAAATGCGTTTATCTCGTAAACTAAGCGTCTAATCGCAAATAGATGCGGATATGACCTAGAAATAGATGGCCAATGGTGGATTTTCATATGGGAAACTTTAAATGCGTTTATCTCGTAAACTAAGCGTCTAATCGCAAAAAGGAGCTTAATTTGTGATCACTATGAAATATATACGAAATCACTGGTAATAGATGGGGATATGAACACGGAATGGATGGCCAATAGTGGATTTTCATATGAGAAAGTTTAAATGCGTTTATCTCGTAAACTAAGCGTCTAATCGCAAATAGATGCGGATATGACCTAGAAATAGATGGCCAATGGTGGATTTTCATATGGGAAACTTTAAATGCGTTTATCTCGTAAACTAAGCGTCTAATCGCAAAAAGGAGCTTAATTTGTGATCACTATGAAATATATACGAAATCACTGGTAATAGATGGGGATATGAACACGGAATGGATGGCCAATAGTGGATTTTCATATGAGAAAGTTTAAATGCGTTTATCTCGTAAACTAAGCGTCTAACTGCAAAAAGGAGCTTAATTTGTGATCACTATGAAATATATACGAAATCACTGGTAATAGATGCGGATATGACCTAGAAATAGATGGCCAATGGTGGATTTTCATATGGGAAACTTTAAATGCGTTTATCTCGTAAACTAAGCGTCTAATCGCAAAAAGGAGCTTAATTTGTGATCACTATGAAATATATACGAAATCACTGGTAATAGATGCGAATATGACCTAGAAATAGATGGCCAATGGTGGATTTTCATATTGGAAACTTTAAATGCGTTTATCTCGTAAACTAAGCGTCTAAACGCAAAAAGGAGCTTAATTTGTGATCACTATGAAATATATACGAAATCACTGGTAATAGATGCGGATATGACCAAGAAATGGATGGCCAATGGTGGATTTTCATATGGGAAACTTTAAATGCGTTTATCTCGTAAACTAAGCGTCTAATCGCAAATCACTGGTAATAGATGGGGATATGAGCACGGAATGGATGGCCAATAGTGGATTTTCATATGAGAAAGTTTAAATGCGTTTATCTCGTAAACTAAGCGTCTAATCGCAAAAAGGAGCTTAATTTGTGATCACTTTGAAATATATACGAAATCACTCGTAATAGATGGGGATATGACCACGGAATGGATGGCCAATGGTGGATTTTCATATTGGAAACTTTAAATGCGTTTATCTCGTAAACTAAGCGTCTAATCGCAAAAAGGAGCTTAATTTGTGATCACTATGAAATATATACGAAATCACTGGTAATAGATGGGGATATGAACACGGAATGGATGGCCAATAGTGGATTTTCATATGAGAAAGTTTAAATGCGTTTATCTCGTAAACTAAGCGTCTAATCGCAAATAGATGCGGATATGACCTAGAAATAGATGGCCAATGGTGGATTTTCATATGGGAAACTTTAAATGCGTTTATCTCGTAAACTAAGCGTCTAATCGCAAAAAGGAGCTTAATTTGTGATCACTATGAAATATATACGAAATCACTGGTAATAGATGGGGATATGAACACGGAATGGATGGCCAATAGTGGATTTTCATATGAGAAAGTTTAAATGCGTTTATCTCGTAAACTAAGCGTCTAACTGCAAAAAGGAGCTTAATTTGTGATCACTATGAAATATATACGAAATCACTGGTAATAGATGCGGATATGACCTAGAAATAGATGGCCAATGGTGGATTTTCATATGGGAAACTTTAAATGCGTTTATCTCGTAAACTAAGCGTCTAATCGCAAAAAGGAGCTGAATTTGTGATCACTATGAAATATATACGAAATCACTGGTAAGAGATGGGGATATGACCACGGAATGGATGGCCAATGGTGGATTTTCATATTGGAAACTTTAAATGCGTTTATCTCGTAAACTAAGCGTCTAATCGCAAAAAGGAGCTTAATTTGTGATCACTATGAAATATATACGAAATCACTGGTAATAGATGCGGATATGACCTAGAAATAGATGGCCAATGGTGGATTTTCATATGGGAAACTTTAAATGCGTTTATCTCGTAAACTAAGCGTCTAATCGCAAAAAGGAGCTTAATTTGTGATCACTATGAAATATATACGAAATCACTGGTAATAGATGCGGATATGACCTAGAAATAGATGGCCAATGGTGGATTTTCATATGGGAAACTTTAAATGCGTTTATCTCGTAAACTAAGCGTCTAATCACAAAAAGGAGCTTAATTTGTGATCACTATGAAATATATACGAAATCACTGGTAATAGATGCGAATATGACCTAGAAATAGATGGCCAATGGTGGATTTTCATATTGGAAACTTTAAATGCGTTTATCTCGTAAACTAAGCGTCTAAACGCAAAAAGGAGCTTAATTTGTGATCACTATGAAATATATACGAAATCACTGGTAATAGATGCGGATATGACCAAGAAATGGATGGCCAATGGTGGATTTTCATATGGGAAACTTTAAATGCGTTTATCTCGTAAACTAAGCGTCTAATCGCAAATCACTGGTAATAGATGGGGATATGAGCACGGAATGGATGGCCAATAGTGGATTTTCATATGAGAAAGTTTAAATGCGTTTATCTCGTAAACTAAGCGTCTAATCGCAAATAGATGCGGATATGACCTAGAAATAGATGGCCAATGGTGGATTTTCATATGGGAAACTTTAAATGCGTTTACCTCGTAAACTAAGCGTCTAATCGCAAAAAGGAGCTTAATTTGTGATCACTATGAAATATATACGAAATCACTGGTAATAGATGGGGATATGAACACGGAATGGATGGCCAATAGTGGATTTTCATATGAGAAAGTTTAAATGCGTTTATCTCGTAAACTAAGCGTCTAACTGCAAAAAGGAGCTTAATTTGTGATCACTATGAAATATATACGAAATCACTGGTAATAGATGCGGATATGACCTAGAAATAGATGGCCAATGGTGGATTTTCATATGGGAAACTTTAAATGCGTTTATCTCGTAAACTAAGCGTCTAATCGCAAAAAGGAGCTTAATTTGTGATCACTATGAAATATATACGAAATCACTGGTAATAGATGCGGATATGACCTAGAAATAGATGGCCAATGGTGGATTTTCATATGGGAAACTTTAAATGCGTTTATCTCGTAAACTAAGCGTCTAATTAATTAATTTGTGATCACTTTGAAATATATACGAAATCACTCGTAATAGATGGGGATATGACCACGGAATGGATGGCCAATGGTGGATTTTCATATTGGAAACTTTAAATGCGTTTATCTCGTAAACTAAGCGTCTAATCGCAAAAAGGAGCTTAATTTGTGATCACTATGAAATATATACGAAATCACTGGTAATAGATGCGGATATGACCAAGAAATGGATGGCCAATGGTGGATTTTCATATGGGAAACTTTAAATGCGTTTATCTCGTAAACTAAGCGTCTAATCGCAAATCACTGGTAATAGATGGGGATATGAGCACGGAATGGATGGCCAATAGTGGATTTTCATATGAGAAAGTTTAAATGCGTTTATCTCGTAAACTAAGCGTCTAATCGCAAAAAAGAACTTAATTTGTGATCACTATGAAATATATACGAAATCACTGGTAATAGATGCCGATATGACCAAGAAATAGATGGCCAATGGTGGATTTTCATATGGGAAACTTTAAATGCGTTTATCTCGTAAACTAAGCGTCTAATCGCAAAAAGGAGCTGAATTTGTGATCACTACGAAATATATACGAAATCACTGGTAAGAGATGGGGATATGACCACGGAATGGATGGCCAATGGTGGATTCTCATATTGTAAACTTTAAATGCGTTTATCTCGTAAACTAAGCGTCTAATCGCAAAAAGGAGCTTAATTTGTGATCACTTTGAAATATATACGAAATCACTCGTAATAGATGGGGATATGACCACGGAATGGATGGCCAATGGTGGATTTTCATATGGGAAACTTTAAATGCGTTTATCTCGTAAACTAAGCGTCTAATCGCAAAAAGGAGCTTAATTTGTGATCACTATGAAATATATACGAAATCACTGGTAATAGATGCGGATATGACCTAGAAATAGATGGCCAATGGTGGATTTTCATATGGGAAACTTTAAATGCGTTTATCTCGTAAACTAAGCGTCTAATCACAAAAAGGAGCTTAATTTGTGATCACTATGAAATATATACGAAATCACTGGTAATAGATGCGAATATGACCTAGAAATAGATGGCCAATGGTGGATTTTCATATTGGAAACTTTAAATTCGTTTATCTCGTAAACTAAGCGTCTAAACGCAAAAAGGAGCTTAATTTGTGATCACTATGAAATATATACGAAATCACTGGTAATAGATGCGGATATGACCAAGAAATGGATGGCCAATGGTGGATTTTCATATGGGAAACTTTAAATGCGTTTATCTCGTAAACTAAGCGTCTAATCGCAAATCACTGGTAATAGATGGGGATATGAGCACGGAATGGATGGCCAATAGTGGATTTTCATATGAGAAAGTTTAAATGCGTTTATCTCGTAAACTAAGCGTCTAATCGCAAATAGATGCGGATATGACCTAGAAATAGATGGCCAATGGTGGATTTTCATATGGGAAACTTTAAATGCGTTTATCTCGTAAACTAAGCGTCTAATCGCAAAAAGGAGCTTAATTTGTGATCACTATGAAATATATACGAAATCACTGGTAATAGATGGGGATATGAACATGGAATGGATGGCCAATAGTGGATTTTCATATGAGAAAGTTTAAATGCGTTTATCTCGTAAACTAAGCGTCTAACTGCAAAAAGGAGCTTAATTTGTGATCACTATGAAATATATACGAAATCACTGGTAATAGATGCGGATATGACCTAGAAATAGATGGCCAAAGGTGGATTTTCATATGGGAAACTTTAAATGCGTTTATCTCGTAAACTAAGCGTCTAATCGCAAAAAGGAGCTTAATTTGTGATCACTATGAAATATATACGAAATCACTGGTAATAGATGGGGATATGAACACGGAATGGATGGTTAATAGTGGATTTTCATATGAGAAAGTTTAAATGCGTTTATCTCGTAAACTAAGCGTCTAATCGCAAATAGATGCGGATATGACCTAGAAATAGATGGCCAATGGTGGATTTTCATATGGGAAACTTTAAATGCGTTTATCTCGTAAACTAAGCGTCTAATCGCAAAAAGGAGCTTAATTTGTGATCACTATGAAATATATACGAAATCACTGGTAATAGATGGGGATATGAACATGGAATGGATGGCCAATAGTGGATTTTCATATGAGAAAGTTTAAATGCGTTTATCTCGTAAACTAAGCGTCTAACTGCAAAAAGGAGCTTAATTTGTGATCACTATGAAATATATACGAAATCACTGGTAATAGATGCGGATATGACCTAGAAATAGATGGCCAAAGGTGGATTTTCATATGGGAAACTTTAAATGCGTTTATCTCGTAAACTAAGCGTCTAATCGCAAAAAGGAGCTTAATTTGTGATCACTATGAAATATATACGAAATCACTGGTAATAGATGCGGATATGACCTAGAAATAGATGGCCAATGGTGGATTTTCATATGGGAAACTTTAAATGCGTTTATCTCGTAAACTAAGCGTCTAATCGCAAAAAGGAGCTTAATTTGTGATCACTATGAAATATATACGAAATCACTGGTAATAGATGCGAATATGACCTAGAAATAGATGGCCAATGGTGGATTTTCATATGGGAAACTTTAAATGCGTTTATCTCGTAAACTAAGCGTCTAATCGCAAAAAGGAGCTTAATTTGTGATCACTATGAAATATATACGAACTCACTGGTAATAGATGGGGATATGAACACGGAATGGATGGCCAATAATGGATTTTCATATGAGAAAGTTTAAATGCGTTTATCTCGTAAACTAAGCGTCTAAACGCAAAAAGGAGCTTAATTTGTGATCACTATGAAATATATACGAAATCACTGGTAATAGATGCGGATATGACCTAGAAATAGATGGCCAATGGTGGATTTTCATATGGGAAACTTTAAATGCGTTTATCTCGTAAACTAAGCGTCTAAACGCAAAAAGGAGCTTAATTTGTGATCACTATGAAATATATACGAAATCACTGGTAATAGATGCGGATATGACCTAGAAATAGATGGCCAATGGTGGATTTTCATATTGGAAACTTTAAATGCGTTTATCTCGTAAACTAAGCGTCTAACCGCAAAAATGAGCTAAATTTGTGATCACTATGAAATATATACGAAATCACTGGTAATAGATGCGGATATGACCTAGAAATAGATGGCCAATGTTGGATTTTCATATGGGAAACTTTAAATGCGTTTATCTCGTAAACTAAGCGTCTAATCGCAAAAAGGAGCTGAATTTGTGATCACTATGAAATATATACAAAATCACTGGTAAGAGATGGGAATATGACCACGGAATGGATGGCCAATGGTGGATTTTCATATTGGAAACTTTAAATGCGTTTATCTCGTAAACTAAGCGTCTAATCGCAAAAAGGAGCTTAATTTGTGATCACTATGAAATATATACAAAATCACTGGTAAGAGATGGGGATATGACCACGGAATGGATGGCCAATGGTGGATTTTCATATTGGAAACTTTAAATGCGTTTATCTCGTAAACTAAGCGTCTAATCGCAAAAAGCAGCTTAATTTGTGATCACTATGAAATATATACGAAATCACTGGTAATAGATGGGGATATGACCACGGAATGGATGGCCAATAGTGGATTTTCACATGAGAAAGTTTAAATGCGTTTATCTCGTAAACTAAGCGTCTAATCGCAAAAAGGAGCTTAATTTGTGATCACTTTGAAATATATACGAAATCACTCGTAATAGATGGGGATATGACCACGGAATGGATGGCCAATGGTGGATTTTCATATTGGAAACTTTAAATGCGTTTATCTCGTAAACTAAGCGTCTAAACGCAAAAAGGAGCTTAATTTGTGATCACTATGAAATATATACGAAATCACTGGTAATAGATGCGGATATGACCAAGAAATGGATGGCCAATGGTGGATTTTCATATGGGAAACTTTAAATGCGTTTATCTCGTAAACTAAGCGTCTAATTGCAAAAAGGAGCTTAATTTGTGATCACTATGAAATATATACGAAATCACTGGTAATAGATGGGGATATGACCAAGAAATGGATGGCCAATGGTGGATTTTCATATGGGAAACTTTAAATGCGTTTATCTCGTAAACTAAGCGTCTAATCGCAAAAAGGAGCTTAATTTGTGATCACTATGAAATATATACGAAATCACTGGTAATAGATGCGGATATGACCTAGAAATAGATGGCCAATGGTGGATTTTCATATGGGAAACTTTAAATGCGTTTATCTCGAAAACTAAGCGTCTAATCGCAAAAGGAGCTTAATTTGTGACCACTATGAAATATATACGAAATCACTGGTAATAGATGCGGATATGACCAAGAAATGGATGGCCAATGGTGGATTTTCATATGGGAAACTTTAAATGCGTTTATCTCGTAAACTAAGCGTCTAATCGCAAAAAGGAGCTTAATTTGTGATCACTATGAAATATATACGAAATCACTGATAATAGAAGCGGATATGACCTAGAAATAGATGGCCAATGGTGGATTTTCATATGGGAAACTTTAAATGCGTTTATCTCGTAAACTAAGCGTCTAATCGCAAAAAGGAGCTTAATTTGTGATCACTATGAAATATATACGAAATCACTGGTAATAGATGGGGATATGAACACGGAATGGATGGCCAATAGTGGATTTTCATATGAGAAACTTTAAATGCGTTTATCTCGTAAACTAAGCGTCTAACCGCAAAAAGGAGCTTGATTTGTGATCACTATGAAATATATACGAAATCACTGGTAATAGATGCGGATATGACCAAGAAATGGATGGCCAATGGTGGATTTTCATATGGGAAACTTTAAATGCGTTTATCTCGTAAACTAAGCGTCTAATTGCAAAAAGGAGCTTAATTTGTGATCACTATGAAATATATACGAAATCACTGGTAATAGATGCGGATATGACCAAGAAATGGATGGCCAATGGTGGATTTTCATATGGGAAACTTTAAATGCGTTTATCTCGTAATCTAAGCGTCTAATCGCAAAAAGGAGCTTAATTTGTGATCACTATGAAATATATACAAAATCACTGGTAATAGATTCCGATATAACCTAGAAATGGATGGCCAATAGTGGATTTTCATATGGGAAACTTTAAATGCGTTTATCTCGTACACTAAGCGTCGAATCGCAAAAAGGAGCTTAATTTGTGATCACTATGAAATATATACAAAATCACTGGTAATAGATGGGGATATGACCACGGAATGGATGGCCAATGGTGTATTTTCATATTGGAAACTTTATATGCGTTTATCTCGTAAACTAAGCGTCTAATCGCAAAAAGGAGCTTAATTTGTGATCACTATGAAATATATACGAAATCACTGGTAATAGTTGGGGATATGACCATGAAATGGGTGGCCAATAGTGGATTTTCATATGAGAAAGTTTAAATGCGTTTATCTCGTAAACTAAGCGTCTAACCGCAAAAAGGAGCTTAATTTGTGATCACTATGAAATATATACAAAATCACTGGTAATAGTTGGGGATATGACCATGAAATGGGTGGCCAATAGTGGATTTTCATATGAGAAAGTTTAAATGCGTTTATCTCGTAAACTAAGCGTCTAATCGCAAATAGATGCGGATATGACCTAGAAATAGATGGCCAATAGTGGATTTTCATATGGGAAACTTTAAATGCGTTTATCTCGTAAACTAAGCGTCTAATCGCAAAAAGGAGCTTAATTTGTGATCACTATGAAATATATACAAAATCACTGGTAATAGATTCCGATATAACCTAGAAATGGATGGCCAATAGTGGATTTTCATATGGGAAACTTTAAATGCGTTTATCTCGTACACTAAGCGTCTAATCGCAAAAAGGAGCTTAATTTGTGATCACTATGAAATATATACAAAATCACTGGTAAGAGATGGGGATATGACCACGGAATGGATGGCCAATGGTGTATTTTCATATTGGAAACTTTATATGCGTTTATCTCGTAAACTAAGCGTCTAATCGCAAAAAGGAGCTTAATTTGTGATCACTATGAAATATATACAAAATCACTGGTAAGAGATGGGGATATGACCACGGAATGGATGGCCAATGGTGTATTTTCATATTGGAAACTTTATATGCGTTTATCTCGTAAACTAAGCGTCTAATCGCAAAAAGGAGCTTAATTTGTGATCACTATGAAATATATACGAAATCACTGGTAATAGATGCGGATATGACCTAGAAATAGATGGCCAATGGTGGATTTTCATATGGGAAACTTTAAATGCGTTTATCTCGTAAACTAAGCGTCTAAACGCAAAAAGGAGCTTAATTTGTGATCACTATGAAATATATACGAAATCACTGGTAATAGATGCGGATATGACCTAGAAATAGATGGCCAATGGTGGATTTTCATATTGGAAACTTTAAATGCGTTTATCTCGTAAACTAAGCGTCTAACCGCAAAAATGAGCTAAATTTGTGATCACTATGAAATATATACGAAATCACTGGTAATAGATGCGGATATGACCTAGAAATAGATGGCCAATGTTGGATTTTCATATGGGAAACTTTAAATGCGTTTATCTCGTAAACTAAGCGTCTAATCGCAAAAAGGAGCTGAATTTGTGATCACTATGAAATATATACAAAATCACTGGTAAGAGATGGGAATATGACCACGGAATGGATGGCCAATGGTGGATTTTCATATTGGAAACTTTAAATGCGTTTATCTCGTAAACTAAGCGTCTAATCGCAAAAAGGAGCTTAATTTGTGATCACTATGAAATATATACAAAATCACTGGTAAGAGATGGGGATATGACCACGGAATGGATGGCCAATGGTGGATTTTCATATTGGAAACTTTAAATGCGTTTATCTCGTAAACTAAGCGTCTAATCGCAAAAAGCAGCTTAATTTGTGATCACTATGAAATATATACGAAATCACTGGTAATAGATGGGGATATGACCACGGAATGGATGGCCAATAGTGGATTTTCATATGAGAAAGTTTAAATGCGTTTATCTCGTAAACTAAGCGTCTAATCGCAAAAAGGAGCTTAATTTGTGATCACTTTGAAATATATACGAAATCACTCGTAATAGATGGGGATATGACCACGGAATGGATGGCCAATGGTGGATTTTCATATTGGAAACTTTAAATGCGTTTATCTCGTAAACTAAGCGTCTAAACGCAAAAAGGAGCTTAATTTGTGATCACTATGAAATATATACGAAATCACTGGTAATAGATGCGGATATGACCAAGAAATGGATGGCCAATGGTGGATTTTCATATGGGAAACTTTAAATGCGTTTATCTCGTAAACTAAGCGTCTAATTGCAAAAAGGAGCTTAATTTGTGATCACTATGAAATATATACGAAATCACTGGTAATAGATGCGGATATGACCAAGAAATGGATGGCCAATGGTGGATTTTCATATGGGAAACTTTAAATGCGTTTATCTCGTAAACTAAGCGTCTAATCGCAAAAAGGAGCTTAATTTGTGATCACTATGAAATATATACGAAATCACTGGTAATAGATGCGGATATGACCTAGAAATAGATGGCCAATGGTGGATTTTCATATGGGAAACTTTAAATGCGTTTATCTCGAAAACTAAGCGTCTAATCGCAAAAGGATTTGTGATCACTATGAAATATATACGAAATCACTGGTAATAGATGCGGATATGACCAAGAAATGGATGGCCAATGGTGGATTTTCATATGGGAAACTTTAAATGCGTTTATCTCGTAAACTAAGCGTCTAATCGCAAAAAGGAGCTTAATTTGTGATCACTATGAAATATATACGAAATCACTGATAATAGAAGCGGATATGACCTAGAAATAGATGGCCAATGGTGGATTTTCATATGGGAAACTTTAAATGCGTTTATCTCGTAAACTAAGCGTCTAATCGCAAAAAGGAGCTTAATTTGTGATCACTATGAAATATATACGAAATCACTGGTAATAGATGGGGATATGAACTCGGAATGGATGGCCAATAGTGGATTTTCATATGAGAAACTTTAAATGCGTTTATCTCGTAAACTAAGCGTCTAACCGCAAAAAGGAGCTTGATTTGTGATCACTATGAAATATATACGAAATCACTGGTAATAGATGCGGATATGACCAAGAAATGGATGGCCAATGGTGGATTTTCATATGGGAAACTTTAAATGCGTTTATCTCGTAAACTAAGCGTCTAATTGCAAAAAGGAGCTTAATTTGTGATCACTATGAAATATATACGAAATCACTGGTAATAGATGCGGATATGACCAAGAAATGGATGGCCAATGGTGGATTTTCATATGGGAAACTTTAAATGCGTTTATCTCGTAAACTAAGCGTCTAATCGCAAAAAGGAGCTTAATTTGTGATCACTATGAAATATATACAAAATCACTGGTAATAGATTCCGATATAACCTAGAAATGGATGGCCAATAGTGGATTTTCATATGGGAAACTTTAAATGCGTTTATCTCGTACACTAAGCGTCTAATCGCAAAAAGGAGCTTAATTTGTGATCACTATGAAATATATACAAAATCACTGGTAATAGATGGGGATATGACCACGGAATGGATGGCCAATGGTGTATTTTCATATTGGAAACTTTATATGCGTTTATCTCGTAAACTAAGCGTCTAATCGCAAAAAGGAGCTTAATTTGTGATCACTATGAAATATATACGAAATCACTGGTAATAGTTGGGGATATGACCATGAAATGGGTGGCCAATAGTGGATTTTCATATGAGAAAGTTTAAATGCGTTTATCTCGTAAACTAAGCGTCTAACCGCAAAAAGGAGCTTAATTTGTGATCACTATGAAATATATACGAAATCACTGATAATAGAAGCGGATATGACCTAGAAATAGATGGCCAATGGTGGATTTTCATATGGGAAACTTTAAATGCGTTTATCTCGTAAACTAAGCGTCTAATCGCAAAAAGGAGCTTAATTTGTGATCACTATGAAATATATACGAAATCACTGGTAATAGATGCGGATATGACCAAGAAATGGATGGCCAATGGTGGATTTTCATATGGGAAACTTTAAATGCGTTTATCTCGTAAACTAAGCGTCTAATCGCAAAAAGGAGCTTAATTTGTGATCACTATGAAATATATACGAAATCACTGGTAATAGATGCGGATATGACCTAGAAATAGATGGCCAATGGTGGATTTTCATATGGGAAACTTTAAATGCGTTTATCTCGAAAACTAAGCGTCTAATCGCAAAAGGATTTGTGATCACTATGAAATATATACGAAATCACTGGTAATAGATGCGGATAT
The DNA here is from genome assembly GCA_964034835.1 of Muscina levida. NCBI lineage: Eukaryota > Metazoa > Arthropoda > Insecta > Diptera > Muscidae > Muscina > Muscina levida. Next base: position 112,739,848 of record OZ035883.1, on the reverse strand, counting down.
GACCAAGAAATGGATGGCCAATGGTGGATTTTCATATGGGAAACTTTAAATGCGTTTATCTCGTAAACTAAGCGTCTAATCGCAAAAAGGAGCTTAATTTGTGATCACTATGAAATATATACAAAATCACTGGTAATAGATTCCGATATAACCTAGAAATGGATGGCCAATAGTGGATTTTCATATGGGAAACTTTAAATGCGTTTATCTCGTACACTAAGCGTCTAATCGCAAAAAGGAGCTTAATTTGTGATCACTATGAAATATATACAAAATCACTGGTAATAGATGGGGATATGACCACGGAATGGATGGCCAATGGTGTATTTTCATATTGGAAACTTTATATGCGTTTATCTCGTAAACTAAGCGTCTAATCGCAAAAAGGAGCTTAATTTGTGATCACTATGAAATATATACGAAATCACTGGTAATAGTTGGGGATATGACCATGAAATGGGTGGCCAATAGTGGATTTTCATATGAGAAAGTTTAAATGCGTTTATCTCGTAAACTAAGCGTCTAACCGCAAAAAGGAGCTTAATTTGTGATCACTATGAAATATATACAAAATCACTGGTAATAGTTGGGGATATGACCATGAAATGGGTGGCCAATAGTGGATTTTCATATGAGAAAGTTTAAATGCGTTTATCTCGTAAACTAAGCGTCTAATCGCAAATAGATGCGGATATGACCTAGAAATAGATGGCCAATAGTGGATTTTCATATGGGAAACTTTAAATGCGTTTATCTCGTAAACTAAGCGTCTAATCGCAAAAAGGAGCTTAATTTGTGATCACTATGAAATATATACAAAATCACTGGTAATAGATTCCGATATAACCTAGAAATGGATGGCCAATAGTGGATTTTCATATGGGAAACTTTAAATGCGTTTATCTCGTACACTAAGCGTCTAATCGCAAAAAGGAGCTTAATTTGTGATCACTATGAAATATATACAAAATCACTGGTAAGAGATGGGGATATGACCACGGAATGGATGGCCAATGGTGTATTTTCATATTGGAAACTTTATATGCGTTTATCTCGTAAACTAAGCGTCTAATCGCAAAAAGGAGCTTAATTTGTGATCACTATGAAATATATACGAAATCACTGGTAATAGATGCGGATATGACCAAGAAATGGATGGCCAATGGTGGATTTTCATATGGGAAACTTTAAATGCGTTTATCTCGCAAACTAAGCGTCTAATCGCAAAAAGGAGCTTAATTTGTGATCACTTTGAAATATATACGAAATCACTGGTAATAGATGCGGATATGACCACGGAATGGATGGCCAATGGTGGATTTTCATATGGGAAACTTTAAATGCGTTTATCTCGTAAACTAAGTGTCTAATCGCAAAAAGGAGCTTAATTTGTGATCACTATGAAATATATACGAAATCACTGGTAATAGTTGGGGATATGACCATGAAATGGGTGGCCATTGGTGGATTTTCATATGAGAAAGTTTAAATGCGTTTATCTCGTAAACTAAGCGTCTAACCGCAAAAAGGAGCTTAATTTGTGATCACTATGAAATATATACGAAATCACTGGTAATAGATGCGGATATGACCAAGAAATGGATGGCCAATGGTGGATTTTCATATGGGAAACTTTAAATGCGTTTATCTCGTAAACTAAGCGTCTAATCGCAAAAAGGAGCTTAATTTGTGATCACTATGAAATATATACGAAATCACTGGTAATAGATGCGGATATGACCACGGATTGGATGGCCAATGGTGTATTTTCATATGGGAAACTTTAAATGCGTTTATCTCGTAAACTAAGCGTCTAATCGCAAAAAGGAGCTTAATTTGTGATCACTATGAAATATATACGAAATCACTGGTAATAGATGCGGATATGCCCACGGAATGGATGGCCAATAGTGGATTTTCATATGAGAAAGTTTAAATGCGTTTATCTCGTAAACTAAGCGTCTAACCGCAAAAAGGAGCTTAATTTGTGATCACTTTGAAATATATACGAAATCACTCGTAATAGATGGGGATATGACCACGGAATGGATGGCCAATGGTGGATTTTCATATTGGAAACTTTAAATGCGTTTATCTCGTAAACTAAGCGTCTAAACGCAAAAAGGAGCTTAATTTGTGATCACTATGAAATATATACGAAATCACTGGTAATAGATGCGGATATGACCAAGAAATGGATGGCCAATGGTGGATTTTCATATGGGAAACTTTAAATGCGTTTATCTCGCAAACTAAGCGTCTAATCGCAAAAAGGAGCTTAATTTGTGATCAGTGTGAAATATATACGAAATCACTGGTAACAGATGCGGATATGAACACGGAATGGATTGCAAATGGAGGATTTTCATATGGGAAACTTTAAATGCGTTTATCTCGTAAACTAAGCGTCTAATCGCAAAAAGGAGCTTAATTTGTGATCACATTGAAATATATACGAAATCACTGGTAATAGATGGGGATATGACCAAGAAATGGATGGCCAATGGTGGATTTTCATATGGGAAACTTTAAGTGCGTTTATCTCGTAAACTAAGCGTCTAATCGCAAAAAGGAGCTTAATTTGTGATCACTATGAAATATATACGAAATCACTGGTAATAGATGCGGATATGAACACGGAATGGATGGCCAATGAAGGATTTTCATATTGGAAACTTTAAATGCGTTTATCTCGTAAACTAAGCGTCTAATCGCAAAAAGGAGCTTAATTTGTGATCACTATGAAAGATATACGAAATCACTGGTAATAGATTCCGATATGACCTAGAAATGGATGGCCAATAGTGGATTTTCATATGGGAAACTTTAAATGCGTTTATCTCGTAAACTAAGCGTCTAATCGCAAAAAGGAGCTTAATTTGTGATCACTATGAAAAATATACGAAATCACTGGCAATAGATTCCGATATGACCTAGAAATGGATGGCCAATAGTGGATTTTCATATGGGAAACTTTAAATGCGTTTATCTCGCAAACTAAGCGTCTAATCGCAAAAAGGAGCTGAATTTGTGATCACTATGAAATATATACAAAATCACTGGTAAGAGATGGGGATATGACCACGGATTGGATGGCCAATGGTGGATTTTCATATGGGAAACTTTAAATGCGTTTATCTCGTAAACTAAGCGTCTAATCGCAAAAAGGAGCTTAATTTGTGATCACTATGAAATATATACAAAATCACTGGTAATAGTTGGGGATATGACCATGAAATGGGTGGCCAATAGTGGATTTTCATATGAGAAAGTTTAAATGCGTTTATCTCGTAAACTAAGCGTCTAATCGCAAATAGATGCGGATATGACCTAGAAATAGATGGCCAATAGTGGATTTTCATATGGGAAACTTTAAATGCGTTTATCTCGTAAACTAAGCGTCTAATCGCAAAAAGGAGCTTAATTTGTGATTACTATGAAAAATAACGAAATCACTGGCAATAGATTCCGATATGACCTAGAAATGGATGGCCAATAGTGGATTTTCATATGGGAAACTTTAAATGCGTTTATCTCGCAAACTAAGCGTCTAATCGCAAAAAGGAGCTTAATTTGTGATCACTATGAAATATATACAAAATCACTGGTAATAGTTGGGGATATGACCATGAAATGGGTGGCCAATAGTGGATTTTCATATGAGAAAGTTTAAATGCGTTTATCTCGTAAACTAAGCGTCTAATCGCAAATAGATGCGGATATGACCTAGAAATAGATGGCCAATAGTGGATTTTCATATGGGAAACTTTAAATGCGTTTATCTCGTAAACTAAGTGTCTAATCGCAAAAAGGAGCTTAATTTGTGATCACTATGAAATATATACGAAATCACTCGTAATAGATGGGGATATGACCACGGAATGGATGGCCAATGGTGGATTTTCATATTGGAAACTTTAAATGCGTTTATCTCGTAAACTAAGCGTCTAATCGCAAAAAGGAGCTTAATTTGTGATCACTATGAAAGATATTTATCACTGGTAATAGATTCCGATATGACCTAGAAATGGATGGCCAATAGTGGATTTTCATATGGGAAACTTTAAATGCGTTTATCTCGTAAACTAAGTGTCTAATCGCAAAAAGGAGCTTAATTTGTGATCACTATGAAATATATACGAAATCACTGGTAATAGTTGGGGATATGACCATGAAATGGGTGGCCAATGGTGGATTTTCATATGGGAAACTTTAAATGCGTTTATCTCGTAAACTAAGCGTCTAATCGCAAAAAGGAGCTTAATTTGTGATCACTATGAAATATATACGAAATCACTGGTAATAGATGCGGATATGACCTAGAAATGGATGGCCAATGGTGGATTTTCATATTGGAAACTTTAAATGCGTTTATCTCGTAAACTAAGCGTCTAAACGCAAAAAGGAGCTTAATTTGTGATCACTATGAAATATATACGAAATCACTGGTAATAGATGCGGATATGACCAAGAAATGGATGGCCAATGGTGGATTTTCATATGGGAAACTTTAAATGCGTTTATCTCGCAAACTAAGCGTCTAATCGCAAAAAGGAGCTTAATTTGTGATCAGTGTGAAATATATACGAAATCACTGGTAACAGATGCGGATATGAACACGGAATGGATTGCAAATGGAGGATTTTCATATGGGAAACTTTAAATGCGTTTATCTCGTAAACTAAGCGTCTAATCGCAAAAAGGAGCTTAATTTGTGATCACATTGAAATATATACGAAATCACTGGTAATAGATGGGGATATGACCAAGAAATGGATGGCCAATGGTGGATTTTCATATGGGAAACTTTAAGTGCGTTTATCTCGTAAACTAAGCGTCTAATCGCAAAAAGGAGCTTAATTTGTGATCACTATGAAATATATACGAAATCACTGGTAATAGATGCGGATATGAACACGGAATGGATGGCCAATGAAGGATTTTCATATGGGAAACTTTAAATGCGTTTATCTCGTAAACTAAGCGTCTAATCGCAAAAAGGAGCTTAATTTGTGATCACATTGAAATATATACGAAATCACTGGTAATAGATGGGGATATGACCAAGAAATGGATGGCCAATGGTGGATTTTCATATGGGAAACTTTAAGTGCGTTTATCTCGTAAACTAAGCGTCTAATCGCAAAAAGGAGCTTAATTTGTGATCACTATGAAATATATACGAAATCACTGGTAATAGATTCCGATATGACCTAGAAATGGATGGCCAATAGTGGATTTTCATATGGGAATCTTTAAATGCGTTTATCTCGCAAACTAAGCGTCTAATCGCAAAAAGGAGCTGAATTTGTGATCACTATGAAATATATACAAAATCACTGGTAAGAGATGGGGATATGACCACGGATTGGATGGCCAATGGTGGATTTTCATATGGGAAACTTTAAATGCGTTTATCTCGTAAACTAAGCGTCTAATCGCAAAAAGGAGCTTAATTTGTGATCACTATGAAATATATACAAAATCACTGGTAATAGTTGGGGATATGACCATGAAATGGGTGGCCAATAGTGGATTTTCATATGAGAAAGTTTAAATGCGTTTATCTCGTAAACTAAGCGTCTAATCGCAAATAGATGCGGATATGACCTAGAAATAGATGGCCAATAGTGGATTTTCATATGGGAAACTTTAAATGCGTTTATCTCGTAAACTAAGCGTCTAATCGCAAAAAGGAGCTGAATTTGTGATTACTATGAAATATATACGAAATCACTGGTAATAGATGGGGATATGACCACGGATTGGATGGCCAATGGTGGATTTTCATATGGGAAACTTTAAATGCGTTTATCTCGCAAACTAAGCGTCTAATCGCAAAAAGGAGCTGAATTTGTGATCACTATGAAATATATACAAAATCACTGGTAAGAGATGGGGATATGACCACGGATTGGATGGCCAATGGTGGATTTTCATATGGGAAACTTTAAATGCGTTTATCTCGTAAACTAAGCGTCTAATCGCAAAAAGGAGCTTAATTTGTGATCACTATGAAATATATACAAAATCACTGGTAATAGTTGGGGATATGACCATGAAATGGGTGGCCAATAGTGGATTTTCATATGAGAAAGTTTAAATGCGTTTATCTCGTAAACTAAGCGTCTAATCGCAAATAGATGCGGATATGACCTAGAAATAGATGGCCAATAGTGGATTTTCATATGGGAAACTTTAAATGCGTTTATCTCGTAAACTAAGCGTCTAATCGCAAAAAGGAGCTGAATTTGTGATCACTATGAAATATATACAAAATCACTGGTAAGAGATGGGGATATGACCACGGATTGGATGGCCAATGGTGGATTTTCATATGGGAAACTTTAAATGCGTTTATCTCGTAAACTAAGCGTCTAATCGCAAAAAGGAGCTTAATTTGTGATCACTATGAAATATATACAAAATCACTGGTAATAGTTGGGGATATGACCATGAAATGGGTGGCCAATAGTGGATTTTCATATGAGAAAGTTTAAATGCGTTTATCTCGCAAACTAAGCGTCTAATCGCAAAAAGGAGCTGAATTTGTGATCACTATGAAAAATATACGAAATCACTGGCAATAGATTCCGATATGACCTAGAAATGGATGGCCAATAGTGGATTTTCATGTGGGAAACTTTAAATGCGTTTATCTCGCAAACTAAGCGTCTAATCGCAAAAAGGAGCTTAATTTGTGATCACTATGAAATATATACAAAATCACTGGTAATAGTTGGGGATATGACCATGAAATGGGTGGCCAATAGTGGATTTTCATATGAGAAAGTTTAAATGCGTTTATCTCGTAAACTAAGCGTCTAATCGCAAATAGATGCGGATATGACCTAGAAATAGATGGCCAATAGTGGATTTTCATATGGGAAACTTTAAATGCGTTTATCTCGTAAACTAAGCGTCTAATCGCAAAAAGGAGCTTAATTTGTGATTACTATGAAAAATATACGAAATCACTGGCAATAGATTCCGATATGACCTAGAAATGGATGGCCAATAGTGGATTTTCATATGGGAAACTTTAAATGCGTTTATCTCGTAAACTAAGCGTCTAATCGCAAAAAGGAGCTTAATTTGTGATCACTATGAAATATATACAAAATCACTGGTAAGAGATGGGGATATGACCACGGAATGGATGGCCAATGGTGGATTTTCATATTGGAAACTTTAAATGCGTTTATCTCGTAAACTAAGCGTCTAATCGCAAAAAGGAGCTTAATTTGTGATCACTATGAAATATATACAAAATCACTGGTAAGAGATGGGGATATGACCACGGAATGGATGGCCAATGGTGGATTTTCATATTGGAAACTTTAAATGCGTTTATCTCGTAAACTAAGCGTCTAATCGCAAAAAGGAGCTTAATTTGTGATCACTTTGAAATATATACGAAATCACTCGTAATAGATGGGGATATGAACACGGAATGGATGGCCAATAGTGGATTTTCATATGAGAAAGTTTAAATGCGTTTATCTCGTAAACTAAGCGTCTAATCGCAAAAAGGAGCTTAATTTGTGATCACTATGAAATATATACGAAATCACTGGTAATAGATGCGGATATGACCTAGAAATAGATGGCCAATGGTGGATTTTCATATGGGAAACTTTAAATGCGTTTATCTCGTAAACTAAGCGTCTAATCGCAAAAAGGAGCTTAATTTGTGATCACTATGAAATATATACAAAATCACTGGTAAGAGATGGGGATATGACCACGGAATGGATGGCCAATGGTGGATTTTCATATTGGAAACTTTAAATGCGTTTATCTCGTAAACTAAGCGTCTAATCGCAAAAAGGAGCTTAATTTGTGATCACTTTGAAATATATACGAAATCACTCGTAATAGATGGGGATATGAACACGGAATGGATGGCCAATAGTGGATTTTCATATGAGAAAGTTTAAATGCGTTTATCTCGTAAACTAAGCGTCTAATCGCAAAAAGGAGCTTAATTTGTGATCACTATGAAATATATACAAAATCACTGGTAAGAGATGGGGATATGACCACGGAATGGATGGCCAATGGTGGATTTTCATATTGGAAACTTTAAATGCGTTTATCTCGTAAACTAAGCGTCTAATCGCAAAAAGCAGCTTAATTTGTGATCACTATGAAATATATACGAAATCACTGGTAATAGATGGGGATATGACCACGGAATGGATGGCCAATGGTGGATTTTCATATTGGAAACTTTAAATGCGTTTATCTCGTAAACTAAGCGTCTAAACGCAAAAAGGAGCTTAATTTGTGATCACTATGAAATATATACAAAATCACTGGTAATAGATGGGGATATGACCACGGAATGGATGGCCAATGGTGGATTTTCATATTGGAAACTTTAAATGCGTTTATCTCGTAAACTAAGCGTCTAATCGCAAAAAGGAGCTTAATTTGTGATCACTTTGAAATATATACGAAATCACTCGTAATCGCACGTCTAATCGCAAAAAGGAGCTTAATTTGTGATCACTATGAAATATATACAAAATCACTGGTAATAGATTCCGATATAACCTAGAAATGGATGGCCAATAGTGGATTTTCATATGGGAAACTTTAAATGCGTTTATCTCGTAAACTAAGTGTCTAATCGCAAAAAGGAGCTTAATTTGTGATCACTATGAAATATATACGAAATCACTGGTAATAGTTGGGGATATGACCATGAAATGGGTGGCCATTGGTGGATTTTCATATGGGAAACTTTAAATGCGTTTATCTCGTAAACTAAGCGTCTAATCGCAAAAAGGAGCTTAATTTGTGATCACTATGAAATATATACGAAATCACTGGTAATAGATGCGGATATGACCACGGATTGGATGGCCAATGGTGGATTTTCATATGGGAAACTTTAAATGCGTTTATCTCGTAAACTAAGTGTCTAATCGCAAAAAGGAGCTTAATTTGTGATCACTATGAAATATATACGAAATCACTCGTAATAGATGGGGATATGACCACGGAATGGATGGCCAATAGTGGATTTTCATATTGGAAACTTTAAATGCGTTTATCTCGTAAACTAAGCGTCTAACCGCAAAAAGTAGCTTAATTTGTGATCACTATGAAATATATACAAAATCACTGGTAATAGATTCCGATATGACCTAGAAATAGATGGCCAATAGTGGATTTTCATATGGGAAACTTTAAATGCGTTTATCTCGTAAACTAAGTGTCTAATCGCAAAAAGGAGCTTAATTTGTGATCACTATGAAATATATACGAAATCACTGGTAATAGTTGGGGATATGACCATGAAATGGGTGGCCATTGGTGGATTTTCATATGGGAAACTTTAAATGCGTTTATCTCGTAAACTAAGCGTCTAATCGCAAAAAGGAGCTTAATTTGTGATCACTATGAAATATATACGAAATCACTGGTAATAGATGCGGATATGACCACGGATTGGATGGCCAATGGTGCATTTTCATATGGGAAACTTTAAATGCGTTTATCTCGTAAACTAAGCGTCTAATCGCAAAAAGGAGCTTAATTTGTGATCACTTTGAAATATATACGAAATCACTCGTAATAGATGGGGATATGACCACGGAATGGATGGCCAATAGTGGATTTTCATATTGGAAACTTTAAATGCGTTTATCTCGTAAACTAAGCGTCTAATCGCAAAAAGGAGCTTAATTTGTGATCACTATGAAATATATACAAAATCACTGGTAATAGATTCCGATATGACCTAGAAATAGATGGCCAATAGTGGATTTTCATATGGGAAACTTTAAATGCGTTTATCTCGTAAACTAAGTGTCTAATCGCAAAAAGGAGCTTAATTTGTGATCACTATGAAATATATACGAAATCACTGGTAATAGTTGGGGATATGACCATGAAATGGGTGGCCATTGGTGGATTTTCATATGGGAAACTTTAAATGCGTTTATCTCGTAAACTAAGCGTCTAATCGCAAAAAGGAGCTTAATTTGTGATCACTATGAAATATATACGAAATCACTGGTAATAGATGCGGATATGACCACGGATTGGATGGCCAATGGTGGATTTTCATATGGGAAACTTTAAATGCGTTTATCTCGTAAACTAAGCGTCTAATCGCAAAAAGGAGCTTAATTTGTGATCACTTTGAAATATATACGAAATCACTCGTAATAGATGGGGATATGACCACGGAATGGATGGCCAATAGTGGATTTTCATATTGGAAACTTTAAATGCGTTTATCTCGTAAACTAAGCGTCTAACCGCAAAAAGTAGCTTAATTTGTGATCACTATGAAATATATACGAAATCACTGGTAATAGATGGGGATATGACCATGAAATGGGTGGCCAATGGTGGATTTTCATATGGGAAACTTTAAATGCGTTTATCTCGTAAACTAAGCGTCTAATCGCAAAAAGGAGCTTAATTTGTGATCACTATGAAATATATACGAAATCACTGGTAATAGACGCGGATATGACCTAGACATAGATGGCCAATGGTGGATTTTCATATGGGAAACTTTAGATGCGTTTATTAAGCGTCTAATCGCAAAAAGGAGCTGAATTTGTGATCACTATGAAATATATACAAAATCACTGGTAAGAGATGGGGATATGACCACGGAATGTATGGCCAAATAATCGCAAAAAGGAGCTGAATTTGTGATCACTATGAAATATATACAAAATCACTGGTAATAGATGCGGATATGACCACGGAATGGATGGCCAATGAAGGATTTTCATATTGGAAACTTTAAATGCGTTTATCTCGTAAACTAAGCGTCTAATCGCAAAAAGGAGCTTAATTTGTGATCACTATGAAAGATATACGAAATCACTGGTAATAGATTCCGATATGACCTAGAAATGGATGGCCAATAGTGGATTTTCATATGGGAAACTTTAAATGCGTTTATCTCGTAAACTAAGCGTCTAATCGCAAAAAGGAGCTGAATTTGTGATCACTATGAAATATATACAAAATCACTGGTAAGAGATGGGGATATGACCACGGATTGGATGGCCAATGGTGGATTTTCATATGGGAAACTTTAAATGCGTTTATCTCGTAAACTAAGCGTCTAATCGCAAAAAGGAGCTTAATTTGTGATCACATTGAAATATATACGAAATCACTCGTAATAGATGGGGATATGACCACGGAATGGATGGCCAATGGTGGATTTTCATATTGGAAACTTT